>JAPCYS010003825.1:0-65021 GCA_028641055.1 Alopecurus myosuroides | reverse complement strand
GGAACAAAAGCACTTGACAGAAACCTCCTGTGTGTCCTCGAGAACGTTTGTTAATCATAAGTAAACTCACCAGGTTGTCCTTTGCTGAAGAAAGGATTTGGACACTTGCTGCAATTATTACTACTACATTTTATTTACTCGCACTTTATTTATCTGCAATATCAAAAACCCTACAAATCTGTTTTCCAGTATTTACAGTTATTCCTTCATCGAAACTGCTTGTCAACACCTTCTGCTCCTCGTTAGGTTCAACACTCTTATTTATCGAAAGTACTATGGTACAACCCCTATACTTGTGGGTCATCAAGACTATTTTCTGGCGCCGTTGCCGGAGAGTGAAGCGCTATTGGGAAGTGGAATTAGTAAAGGAAGCTTCTGTTGTAAGTGCTGTTTTCATTTCTGTCTACTGCTTTATTACACTATGTTTGGAACTCCTTTTGAGTTCTTATTTGCGGGCACTGCTGCCACTGCTAGGGTAGTAAGTGACGCACCGCATGATGATTTGGATCCTTATAAAATACCTATAAATATTTTTAAACATGTTATAGATAACTGTTATTCAGGTGATGGAAATGTCCATCCTCGTGATCATTTGCTCTTTTTACATGAATTATGCAAGTTGTTCAAGTGTGCAGGTATTACGATGAGCCAAGTGAAGAGTAAATTATTCTCTATATCATTGACAGGCCGAGCCGCTGAATGGTTCAAGCTGCTAAAAATGGCCAGACTATTGAATGGGAGGAAATTGTACCTCTCTTTTATTCTAAATTCTGTCCTCCAAGTGAAATCCACACAGATTGGAATTATATATATATATATATAATTTTTGGCCTCATGACGGAGAGAGCATTTCCCAAGCATGGGGGAGATTGAAGTTACTAATGCTCAAATGCCCCATTCATGAGCTCCCTAGTAATATCGTTATTAATAATTTCTATGCAAGACTTCCTCTTCATGATAAGGATTTATTGGATGTTTCTTGTTCTGGATCATTTACACGTATGAAGGATGAAGCTAAATGGTATCTTCTTGACCATATTCAAGAAAACACTGAAGCATGGGAGAATGAAAAAGGTAGAAAGTCAGGTATAAATTATGACTATGAATGCATTAAAACCTTTATGTCATCTGAGGATTTTCATAATGTTAGTGTTGTTTATGGTCTTGATTCTCAAGTTGCTGCGAACTTGTATAAGGCTTTTGCTTCTTACATTGATATTCCTAAAAAGGAATGGGATAAGTACCATGCACCTTATAAAGATACTATTAATTGTGTTCCTGCTAGAGATATAGAAGTTCATACTGTTGATTCTATTGTGCCTGAACCTTATATTGATAAAATGCCTTTCCCTGCTAAGGTAAAAGAACACTATGTTAGCTAGTATGATTAGTAAAAGTGCAAAGAAAATTGTAGAACCTGAGGAACAAATAACTGTAAAACCTACAGTAGCAATAGTAAAGGACCTTGTTTCTGAAAATGTAGAAGAGGTACACATTATATTTTGTGAAGAGGCTTCTAATATTGTCTCTCATCCTAGTAAATATATGAAACCCAGTGTTCCTGTGCTATCTGTTAGGATAGGTGATCATTGTTATTATGGTTTATGTGATATTGGTGCTAGTTCTAGTGCTAGTCCTTATGAGCTTCATAAAGAAATCATGCATGAAATTGGTTCTTGTGAACTTGAAGACATTGATGTGATTATTCAACTTGCTAATAGGGAAACTATTTCTCCAATTGGTATTGTTAGAGATGTGGAGGTCTTATGTGGTAAAACTAAATATCCTGATGATTTTCTAGTACTAGGCACTTCTGCTAGTGATACTTGTCCTATTATATTCGGTAGACCTTTCTTAAAAACTAGTGGTGCTATTATAGATTGTAAAAAGGAGAAAATTCTTACAAAGTTTGATGGAGAGTCTTATGAATTTAATTTCTCCAAATTTGCTAAAACACCCTATGAAGCTGAATTACCTAATGAAAATTATAGAGTTGAACAGTTGGCTGCTATTGCTCTTGATCCTAAAAATCCTTTGCCGCAATACATGGAAGACCACGAAAGTGATGTCTTTATAGAAGAAAGCAATGGAATTGATGATATTTTCCTACATCAGCCAGCAATGCTGAAACATAATTTACCCGTGGAAGACTTGGGTACAACATTACCACCCAAGGAAGATCTTGTTTTTGATTTAAAGCCTTTGCCTGATAATCTTAAATATGCTCATATTGATGATAAGAAATTATATCTTGTTATTATTAGTTCTCAACTTTCCGATAAAGAAGAGGAGAGATTATTGGGGATATTGAAGAAACATCGAGGTGATATTGGTTATACTCTTGATGACTTGAAAGGGATTTCCCCTACTATTTGTCAGCATGCTATTAATATTGAGCCTAATGCAAAGCCAGTTTTTGAACATCAACGCCGTTTAAATCCTAAAATGAAGGATGTGGTAAGAAATGAGGTATTGAAACTCCTTGATGTTGGCATTATTTATCCTCTTTCTGATAGTAGATTGTACTTTGCATTGTGTCCCTAAAAAAGGAGGGATGACTGTTGTGCCAAATGAAAATAATGAACTCATTCCTCAAAGAGTAGTAGTTGGTTATAGGATGTGCATTGATTTTAGGAAGGTTAACAAAGTCACTAAGAAAGATCATTATCCTTTGCCTTTTATTGATCAAATGTTAGAAAGGTTGTCTAAGAAAACTCATTTCTGCTTTCTTGATGGTTATTCTGGGTTTTCTCAAATTGCTGTTAAAAAGCTTGATCAAGAGTAAACAACTTTCACTTGTCCTTATGGAACATATGCTTATAGACGTATGCCTTTTGGTTTATGTAATGCTCCTTCTACCTTTCAAAGATGCATGTCTGCTATCTTTCATGGTTTTTGTGAAGAAATTGTGCAAGTTTTCATGAATGATTTCTCCGTCTATGGAACTTCTTTTGATAATTGTTTGCAGAATCTTGATAAAGTTTTGTAGAGATGTGAGGATACTAATCTTGTTTTTAACTGGGAGAAATGCCATTTTATGGTTAATGAAGGAATTTTTCTTGGACATAAAATGTATGAAAGAGGTATTGAAGTTGATAGAGCTAAAGTTGAAGCTATCAAGAAAATACCCTGTCCCAGGGATGTTAAAGGTATTCAAAGTATTCTTGGTCATGCTGGTTTCTATAGAAAGTTTATTAAAGATTTGTCTAAAATATCAAAACCTCTTACCAATCTTCTTCAAAAAGATGTACCATCTGTTTTTTATGAAGATTGTAAAGAAGCTTTTGAAATTCTAAAGAAGGCTTTAATATCTGCCCCTAGTGTTCAACCACCTCATTGGAATTTACCATTTGAAATTATGTGTGATGCTAGTGATTATGCTGTAGGTGATGTTCTAGGATAGAGGGTAGATAAGAAGTTAAATGTTATTCATTATGCTAGTAAAACTCTTGATGCTGCTCAAAAGAATTATGCCACCACTGAGAAAGAGTTCCTATCTGTGGTTTTTGCTTGTGATAAATTTAGGCAGTATATTGTTGATTCTAAAGTTACTATTCATACTGATCATGCTGCTATTAAGTACCTTATGGAAAAGAAAGATGCTAAGCCTAGTCTTATTAGATGGGTGCTTCTCTTACAAGAGTTTGATTTATATATTGTGGATAGGAAGGGTGCTGAAAATCCTGTTGCTGATAATTTGTCTAGATTAGAAAATATCTCTGATGACCCTATTCCTGTTAATGATAGTTTTCCTAATGAACAGTTACCTGCAATAAAAGTGAGCTCTCAAGAGAGTCCATGGTATGCTGATTATGCTAACTTTATTGTTTCGAAGTATTTGGCCCCTACCTTTACAACTTAGCAAAGAAGAAAATTCTTCTATGATTTGAGGCATTATTTTTGGGATGGCCCACACTTATATAAAGAAGGTGTTGATGGTATTATTAGAAGATGTGTTCCTGAAAATGAACAACAAGAGATATTGAGAAAGTGTCATAATAGTGCTTATGGAGGACATCACGCTGGAGATAGAACTACACATAAAGTTCTACAATCAGGTTTTTATTGGCCTACTCTCTTTAAGGATGCTAGAAAATTTATTTCATCTTCTGATCAATGTCAAAGGGTTGGAAATATTTATAGATGTAATGAAAGGCCTATGAATTATTCTCTTGTTATTGAATCATTTGATTGTTGGGGTTTTGACTTCATGGGTCCTTTCCCCCCTTCACAAGGCTACACTCACATTCTTGTTGTTGTTGATTATGTTACTAAATGGGTAGAAGCTATACCTACTAAAAGTGTTGATGGTGAAACCTCATTAAAAATGCTTAAAGACATTATTTTCCCTTGGTTTGGTGTGCTTAGATATCTTATGACTGATGGGGGTTCTCATTTTATTCATGGTGGTTTTAGAAAAACCCTAGCTAAATATGATGTTAATCATAGAATTGCTTCCCCTATCATCCTCAAACTAGTGGGAAAGTAGAATTATCAAATAGAGAAATCAAATCTATCTTGGAAAAGACTGTTAACAAATCTAGGTAAAATTGGGCTAAGAAATTTAATGATGCTCTGTGGGCTTATAGAACTGCTTACAAAAATCACATGGGCATGTCTCCTTATAAAATGATTTATGGAAAAGCTTGTCACTTCCCCTAGAATTAGAACACAATGCTTATTGGGCAGTGAAAGACCTAAATAGAGATTTTAAACTTGCTGGTGAGAAAAGGCTGCTTGACTTAAGTTCTTTAGATGAATGGAGGAGTGAAGCATATGAAAATGCTAAGCTCTTTAAAGAGAAAGATAAAAGGTGGCATGATAAGAGAATAATTAAAAGAGAATTTCATGTTGGCGATAAAGTGCTATTTTATAGGTCACGTCTCAAATTTTTTGCAGGAAAATTACTCTCGAGATGGGAAGGACCTTTTGTTATCGAAGAGGTATATCGTTCGGGGGCAGTTAAAATTGTTTCCCTTGAAGACAACTCTTCACAAGTGGTGAATGGCCAAAGACTCAAGCATTATATTTCTGGAGATCCTTATAATGAAAATGTTGATTGTATTCAAGCCATGATCCCGGAGGAGTTTATTAAGAAGCATATTTCAAAAACTACAGAGTCAGTTTTCGAATATGTAACAGTTTTGGTAAGAAAATGTTTGCGAAACATATTCCAACTTATATTTTTGCTGTTTTTAGAAAATATGAAAAATTATGAGCCGGAAACGAGAGGGAGACGGAGCCCGGAGGCTCCACACCATAGGGTGGCGCGGCCCCACTCCTGGTCGCGCCAGCCTATGGTGTGGGCTCCCCGGAGCCCCTCTCCGACTCGTTTTCGACCTGGACTTTCCTTTCGTTATGAAACTTTTTGCTATATAATCCTCCGGATCCCCTGAGGTCCGTAGATCATTTTCTTGTCGTGTTTCTGTTTCGAGATGTTTCTGCTAGATTACATCTTCAGATCTAGAGAAACAATGGCTTCTCCTGGATCTCCCAAAGACAGTTTCTTTGAGAATGTCGTCAACCCATACTTGAACGAGTTGAAGATGCATCCCAAGGAATTGCTACTCAAGGACGGGAAGGTGCAGATTGAAGATGTTCGGGGCCCTAGAGGAGAAGGCAGTCTGGAGGCTAGGATGGAAGAACTGGAGCAAGAAGTTTTCAGGTACAAGAAGATGACGGAGCGTGAAATTGAGATCATCGACAGGATAAAGACAGAACAGATTGATGAATACACGAGGGAGAATTTGAAGCTCTGGGAGGAGATTCTCTCACTCACCAAGTCCACCAATGATCTGCAAGCACAACTCTATGACGTGCAGAACCAGAACTGTGAGTACGAGAACATGTTTAAATGTATAAGCTCTGCTGCTAGTTTCAGGATGATGGAGACCAGGACGTCATTTGTGGATGGAGAGCCTTTACCTTGGAAGACTGAGGATGAGAAGGATCCACCATCACCTAATAATTGATTCGTCATTGGTTTTGGCATCCCCTCGGCTTGTTCCAAGTTTGGGGGGGGGGTGCCGCGGTATCACATCACTATCTTTCATCTTTTTACTTTTTCAGTAGAGTCATATCATGCGTAGAGAAGTTATCATATAGGATGGTTTGCAGTATGGAAGTGTCTCTCCCTAGTTGGTTATCGTTGTATCCGTTGGTGTGAGTTGCCGGTTTGAAATATTAATGAGAAGTTTCATTATTTACTTTCTATGCATGTTATTTAAGTTTTCAACTTTTGTCATATGGTTGAGCTTGCTATTAGTATTTGGTATCACTCTAGAGATCATCGAGTTAATCTAGTTGGTTTTGGCAAACTTAGCTTGGGTCAGCAGAAATAATAATTTGAGTTGCTAGTATAAGAAAGAGGAATTTGCCTATTAGCTCATAAACTTAGTATTCACAAGTTAAGATCGTTTGTGCTTTCAATGAAGATTGCATGATTGGTTTCATCATATGTATATATTTTTTTTGTTTTCCTTGAACTCTTATGCTTGCTACCCAGACTTGCTAGCCAAAAACCCTGTACTGAGAGGGAATGCTTCTCGTGCATCGAAACCTTAAACCCAAAACCTTTCCATTCGTGTCCACCATACCTACCTACATGTGGTATTTCACCTCCACTCCAAGTAAATTGCTCATGCGCTACCTTTAAAACTTTCAAATTACTCCTGTTTTGTGTCCCTGTTTTAGCTCATGAGGAAGCAAGTAGAGAATCTTTATCTCACTTGTTGATTGGACTCACACACCTGGACTAGTGGCTTCATCCGCTTATCCAAATGCTAGAAGAGCTGGCAACGGGGTGCCGAGACCCAAATAATAATACAATTCTCTTCACTCTTTTTGCCCCTGATTTATCAGTCAAAGCATAATTGTGTAAACAAAAGAGAAAGAGGGATGACCTTCTATACCAGTTGTGTCCTTCTATGGGAGCCACTCTTGTGAGTCTAGTTGGCATGTGACGTACTGTATTTTCTGTTTGCCATTCGTTGACATAAATATACACCCCTCAAAATTTAGACACTCCTCCACAGTTTGTGAATGTTGGCAGGCACCCGAGGATTCGGTTAGCCATGGTTTGTGATGGGGGGATAGTAACCCGGTAGGCCCACTTCAAGATATAATCCGGCCCGAGGTGTGCTGAGCGATATCCGGCTAGGGGTAAAGAGATTACCGGAAGGCCCTAAGGCTTGTAAGATTCGTAACCCGGATTGTGGGCTGCGGTAAGGGAAGTTAGGGTTTGTATGTGGAGTTCGAGTAGGACTCAAGATGTGCCTTGAAGGGCAAGTTAGGGGTGTACGGGTGCTTTATAAACCGGCCCCTAGGTTTAGTTTGCCAGAGATTCAAGTCATAGTTGTAACACCTGTTATCGAGTATCCAGCATAATTCATATTGAGATCCGGCGAGTTATTTTCTGGTTCTTAGATTGCTTTTCGCCATGTCTTCCTTCGAGCTAAACCCTCTCCCGAATACCTGTGTCGACTTGCCCCAAGATCAGTTACCCCAGGTAACATCTGCCGTGATTATCCCACGACAGTTGGCGCCCACCGTGGGGCCTGCGTCCAAAGGTGTTTACATCACGGAGAAGCTCGGAAGAACATGAAGAACTTTGTCGTCGGCGAGATCTACTCCAATGACGAAGGAGAAAGGATAGTGGACAATTCCGGGTGGGAGTTGGAGCCGGATCACCTCGAATCCGGATCCACGGTGTCGATTGGCCAAATCAGTATCTTCATCGGTATGGTACGTACGCTCAATTTAAAAGGACAATATCATGTGCATGTTACAGGGACTTCCAACAGGGACAAAAAGGCGTTAAAACAGACAGTGAATTCAGTTTCGTCGGCCACTCCGGGATACTTGAGATGGGCAGAGCAAGAGGTAACGTGGAGCAGAAGGGATCACCCGGAAGGAATAGAGCGCCCCGGAACCTGGCATTAGTAGTCTCGCCACAGGTCAATGGTTATGAATTGAGAAAAGTATTGATGGACGGAGGGAGCAGCATCAACATCCTATATTGGGAAACCTTCTTGCGCATGAACCTCAAAGAATCTCAGCTACAGAAAAGTTCGACGGTTTTTCATGGAATCGTGCCGGGTCATTCGGCGCGCCCCGAAGGAAAAATTACATTGGAAGTAGCCTTCGGAGTCGGTAGATAACTATCGGGTGGAATGGCTCACGTTTGAGGTGGTCAGGTTGCACAGTCCTTACCACGCATTGTTCGGAAGGCCGGCTTATGCTAAGTTCATGGCTAGGCCGTGCTATGTATATTTGCAGTTAAAGATTCCAGGCCCCAAGCAGACCATCACTATCCATGGAAACCGGGATATAGCAGCAGAATGCGATGAGGGAGATTCGGTAATGGCTGAACAAGCCTGCAGAAAGGAAGAACTTAAATATTACCGGTCTCAGGTGGATCCGGATGATGGCACAGCATTGAGAAGACCAGATTCTGAGGACGAAAGAGTAAAATTTAAGGCGGCTCAAGACACCAAGAAAGTAGATTTTGTGGAAGGAGACCCCACCAAGCAGTTCACTATAGGGTCCAATTGGAAAGCGCGCAAGAAAAGGCTCTAGTGGAGTTCATACGCTCAAATGCGGATGTGTTTGCCTGGACACCCAGCGACATGCCGGGTATCCCCACCGAGTTGGCAGAGCACAGTTTGCATGTGGATCCCAGGGCCAGGCCTGTGAAGCAAGGTTTGAGAAAAATGAACGAGGAAAGGAGAAGAGCTATAGGTGAGGAATCGCACGACTATTAACCGCAGGCTTTATCATGGAAGTATTTCACCCGGACTGGTTAGCGAATCCGGTTCTAGTGATGAAAAAGACAAATGAATGGAGGATGTGCATCGATTTCACGAGCCTCAACAAGCATTGCCCAAAGGATCCGTTCGCGCTACCAAGGATAGACCAAATCATAGACGCGGTAGCCGGAAGCGACTTGCTGTGTTTTCCTGGACGCATATTCGGGTACCACCAGATTAAACTCAAAAGGGAGGATTGGGAGAAAACGTCGTTCATAACCCCTTTTGGGGCCTTCTGCTATAAAACCATGACGTTTGGATTAAAAAATGCGGGCGCAACTTACCAGCGGTGTATTCAGAAGTGCTTCGAGGATCAAATTGGGCGCAACGTGCACGCATATGTGGATGATGTGGTTATTAAGACCCGGAAGGCAGAGACATTTATTGACGATTTAAAGGAAACGTTTAAAAACTTGAGAAGGTATCAGATGAAGCTTAACCCAACGAAGTGTGTATTCGGAGTTCCGGCCGGGAAGTTACTCGGCTTTATAGTCTCCGAGAGAGGAATCGAGGCAAACCCGGATAAAATCAAGGCCATCCAGAGTTGAAGAAACCGGAAAATTTGAAGCACGTTCAAAAGCTCACGGGCTGCGTAGCAGCCTTGAGCCGGTTCATATCCAGGCTTGGAGAAAAGGCAATACCCTTGTACCGGCTTTTGCGGAAATCAGATAAGTTCGTATGGGATCAGGAGGCAGATGAGGCGTTGAAGCACTAAAGAAGCAGTTATCTGAAGCGCCAGTACTAGCGGCGCCGGGTCCTAAAGAGCCTATGTTATTATACGTGGCAGCCGGTCCCCGAGCCGTCAGCGCAGTAGTTGTCGTAGAACGCAAAGAGGATGGGAAAGGTTACCCGGTCCAGAGGCCGGTTTATTATGTCAGCGAGGTGTTATCGGAAGCGAAGCAGCGTTACCCACATTGGCAAAAATTGGTGTTTGGGGTCTTTATGGCCAGCCGGAAGTTGAAGCCATATTTCCAAGAACATCCCATAACAGTGGTTAGTTCAATACCAATGTCGGATATCATCAGAAACTCGGATGCAACGGGAAGAATAGCCAAATGGGCAATAGAGATGGGAGATTATCATATCAGCTACGAGCCCAGGTCGGCAATCAAGTCACAGGCTTTGGTTGATTTCGTTAACGACTGGACGCACACTGGAATGGCTACCACAGTCCCAAACTCCGAGTCATGGACCATGCACTTCGATGGATCAAAGCAGTACGAGGGGTCAGGAGCTGGAGTGGTGCTGACATCGCCAAAGGGGGATAAACTAAGTTACGTGCTGCAGATTCACTTCGATTGCTCAAACAACGTGGCCGAGTATGAGGCTCTGTTGCATGGCTTGAAGGTAGCCAAGGAGATGAACATTAGAAGGATACGATGCTTTGGAGATTCGGATCTTGTGGTGCAGCAGGTATCAGGAACCTGGGACAGGAAGGACGCCACTATGGCAGCATACCGCAGGGAGGTTGATAGGGTTGCCGGGTGTTTTTCCGGGTATGAAGTGGAGCACATAGACAGAAGAAAAAACGAGGCAGCGGACGCACTCGCCAGGCTCGGCTCGCGCAGGGAGCCGGTTCCACCTAATGTTTTCCTGGACGAGCTATGGCGACCGTCAGTTAAATCCGAGTCTGAAGAAGAACTAGCAAATCGAGGCCCGGATGTGGAGCTCGTGGCTACAATACGTGACGTTCCCGAGTGGACAGAGCCATATCTGGCCTACTTATCGCGGGGCGAACTACCAGAACAGGAGGTACTAGCAAGACAAATCCTGAGGCGGGCAAAAGGATATGCTATTATCAATGGGGAGTTGTACAAAAGAAGCAGCAGGAGTCTTTTTGCGCTGTGTGACACCAGAAGAAGGCCGACAGATCCTTAAGGAGATCCATGAAGGTGATTGTGGGCATCATGCGTCCACAAGGTCCCTTGTGGCCAAGGCCTATCGGCATGGGTTCTTCTGGCTCACAGCTCTAGCAGACGCGGAACGGATAGTGGCAAGGTGCGACGGATGTCAAAGGTACGCTCGCCAAACTCATGTGCCGGCTATGGAGTTACGGACCATCCCATTAACTTGGCCATTCGCTGTTTGGGGTATGGACATGGTTGGCCCCTTCCATATGTCACCTTGCAAGAAGACGCATATTTTAGTGGCTGTTGATAAGTTTACCAAATGGGTGGAGGTTATGCCGGTCACCAATTGCGAAGCGGCCACAGCAGTCAAGTTCCTGAAAAGAATTATATACCGGTTTGGATACCCCCACAGCATAATTACCGACAATGGAACCAACATGTCCCTTGGAGAGATGGAAAAATTTTGTGGCAGCAATGGAATCAGGCTTGATGTAGCATCAGTGGCACATCCGCAAGCCAACGGGCAAGTGGAGAGGGCGAACCAAGAGCTACTTCGTGGATTGAAACCACGACTGAGGGTTCCTTGTATCAGGGCCGCTGGGGCATGGGTTGAAGAACTTCCTTCCGTGGTCTTGGGTATCAATACTACACCCAACCGATCCACCCAGATGACACCTTTCTTCATGGTCTACGGCGCAGAAGCAGTATTACCAAGCGACATCATTCATGATTCACCAAGAGTGACAGCCTATGTCGAAGTGGAGAACGAGAAGACCCGGCAAGACGCCGTGGATATGTTAGAAGAACAAAGGGAGCAAGCCTTGGAAAGGTCAGCCATATATCAGCAGGACTTGCGAAGATATCATAGCCGGCGGGTGAAAAGCCGGGTCTTCCAGGAGGGAGACTTGGTCCTGCGCTTGGTTCAGACAAACGAGGGAAAGCACAAACTATCGCCACCATGGGAAGGACCTTTCATTGTAAGCCGGAGTCTGCATAATGGGTCATATTACTTGATAGATGCAAGAGAAGAATCGGCCACAATCAACGACACTGCTCACACTACTGCACCTATGCAAGAAAGAGATAGACCATGGAACGTGGCTCAGCTACGTCCGTACTATACTTAGCAGAAAACGATGTAACAGGCAGCAGGTTTCAGACGCACTCTTTTCCCATCCGGGGCACCCTTGGGGACTGGACGGGTTTTTAATGAGGCGGCTTGCTGGCCTAATTTTCTCATATCAAATAAAAAGGAGATTATCAGGAAAAGAGGCAATTGTCATTTATACGTGCATATTCAGGTCTTGAGGGCTGGTTGCTCCTATAAGCACAGCTGCAAACTCAAAAAAGACCCGGCCTTGATGCCAATGAGTTATAGGGGCCGATCACTCGAAAAAACGAGTGCGGCTACAATCTTATAACCGGACAAAGAAGTCCAATTCTCGGCTATTCTTACTTAAGCTCGATGTGACTCGCAACAAAGTGGCATGATTTGTTCGCTTACGATTACTGTCGGTCATGAGACCCAAACGGGACTTGCTTGACCCCGTTTTCGTATTGATGTAACAACATGGTATCCACGCGAAAGCCGGCTTATAGTACAAGGTAGTTGAAAGGGTCATCTAAACCACAAGTTATGCAGAGTATAAGGCTAGCAGCCGGAAACTCAACGATTATCAAGCATAACTTCAAACATCATAAAAAGCTGTCCTGAAGTCTTGGGCATTTAGCGACAGGCGATTCGTTTCCTTGAAAAGAAACAATCACGTGTCCTAGACGCGGAAACCCGGACTGGGGGACTTGTGAGCTCTGAAGAAGAAACAGCATTATCCAGCTGATAAAATTCCAACGAGCCATGCATCCGGGTCTCGGGGGCTTAGGGATCCGGGTGTAAGCCCGTTCCCCAGATGTCAACGAAACCCGGAGGTCGGGTCTCGCCAAGGAAAGCATAAAAAAAAAGTAAAGGCACAAGGTATCAAGAATAAAGTAAGTGGATATCAAGAACAAGCGGGTGCAAAGACACATTAATCAAAAGCCCAAAGGGGCGCAAAGTGCATCGGGAGTTTAAACAAAATATTACAAAAACCCTAAAGTATCAAAAGAGCACAGGCGCTCCGCTTAAACAAATAATAAAGCTGTTTAACGACGCTTTGCCGACTGACGCATATGGAATGATAGGCGATATTCATTACTTCAAGCTGCAGGATCCATCTTGGCCTTGCCCTTGTTGCCACTGGTGGTGGCGGCGCCACTCGGATCAGTAGCAGTCCCGGGTTGCGAAGTTGTAGGAGCAGAGTCGGCATCGGCCTTCTTGGCAGCTTCGTCCCTTATCTTGATTGCCTCCTCCCCAACGGGCAAGCATATCGTACGGCTGGGGGCGGTCCGCCTTGACAATCTTGTCATTAGCATCATAAGCAGGGAGAATCACATCAATCTCTAAGCTATCAGCGATAACGCTAGCCGGATGACGGACTTCTTTCTGAATAGCCTTGAAGTCCTTTGGCAAAAACTTGGACCCATCCAAGTTGAACTCTGGAAATCCGCTCATAAGTTTGGCCAGCTCTAGCTTGGGAGCGTAGGCTTTAGCCAACGCGAGCCCCGGGTTACCCAAATCGGCAGGAGGACCGTTCCATGCCAAATCCACTCAGGGATCGTGGAGCAGAATTCCAGTAATCTCTTCATATTATCTGGCCTGACACTCGGCAGTCGCAACTCATCAAGTATCCAGCTAACTCCGCTGCAAAGTTGGCGAAGAGTATTTTTGATGGTTTTTAGCTTAGCAGCGTCATCTTCCTCGGGGGCAGCATCACTTGGCCTGCTAAAGAGGCAAAAGGAGCAAAGATAATAAGTAAGCAAGTACAGTGGTTCATATCAAAGGAATCCGGTCATAAAAAAGGTGAAATTTAAAAATCTTAGCGGTCGCGGTACGATAAACGTCAGCAATTTGCACGGAAAGTGTTGTCAGTTTGTCCTTAGCCTTGTGAGCTCTTTTCCTGTACCTTTTCGTCATTTTTTGGCACCTGCGAGCTTCAGTCTCCGCAGCTTCACGAAGGGCCGTTTCTTTTCAATACGCTTGGTGGACTTGGCCAGCTTCTTCTCCACTGTGTGAAACATAGTCCTATAAGGAAGCATGAAGAGGGATTAGCCAGAAACATTACAAAGTTCCAAGCAAGTTACTTAGTAATTTATTTGGAACTTGGGGACTATGTGTGGAAGCAATTGGTACTACTCGGGATTACCTCGCTTGGTTATTAAGGCGTCTAGTATGTTTTCTTCATCACCCTTCAAGGTATGGAGGGCATCTAGCATTTGAGCAAAGTCATGTCTTCAGGGCGAAGTCGAGAAGGGCCGGAAGACTGGCCTTGTTGAAGGGTTGTTCCGGGTCTGGGGGTCGAAACCCGGACCGTTTGAGTGTCCGGGTTAGGAGAACCCGACTTGGTCTCCAAAATGATATCTTCGTCCACCTCCAGAGGGCTGGGGTGATGCAGTTTTTGGTGGAGGGGTCCTTAAAAGGGTCTTCTTCATTTCCGTCCTCGGCCTCGTCCTCAACCTCAATGTCCATGTTATTACTCGGCTTCTCCTCTCCCTGCCTTTCTGCTTCAGGAATATCCGGGTCACTCAGTAACTGTGGCGCTGAAAGGAAAAAAGGAGACATTGATTAGTGGAATGTATGGAAAAAAGAAAGATAACAAGTGCGAGAGAATGTAAGTAAAGGTAGTTTACCCGGTGTTCACAGCATAGTCCGGGGGCTCGCAGCTGGAGGCGGATGACGTTGGTAAAAGCACTGGCTGCGGTACGCGAAATTGCCCGGCAAGTGGATGACTAGGAGATGGATGACGTTGAGGAGATTGGGAAGGTTGAGCTGCTGCTGGCTCGATGAGCGGTGAGGTGGAGATACCGGTTAAGGGTAATCATCCCCCGGAGAACTCCGGGTCACCCTACGTTAGTCGGGAGAGGGTCCTTCAAGAAGGGTGAATGTGATAATCGCACATTAAGTTCACGCATAGTGGCAAAGGAGTAAGGCGCACAAGACATGGAAGAGAAGGGAACCTTTTCAACTACCCCTCTAGCTTTCCTTTTGTTTCCAACTGGGTTCTTGGTCAGACTCGGTGGCTTCAGGTCATTTTCTTCTTCCTCCTCTTCGTCCTCTGACCCTGAAAGCCGAGTAAGTATCAGATAAGAAAGGACGAGTGGTAAGAAAGGTGGCACAGATGAAAGGCAGGTATAAAGGTTATGAAAGAGTACCCTCGTCGTCATCAATGGACTCGTTTTCCCCTTCGGGGTCTTGGGAGGGAGGAGAGTTCTCGACCTTCCAGAAGGAATCGTCAGCCTGTGAACAAGTAAATGCAAGTAGTGGTTAGAGACTATAGCGGGTAAAAGCGCCGAAACGAGGAAAAAGGTTCGGGTCTTACCGCTGGAGCGGGATTCTCCCGAGTAAACGGGAGTAACCCGGTGGTATTCTTTATAACATCTAGCCTCTCCACCAGGAAGCCTTTGATGGTTTTGTTAGTGTTACCAGCAGGGAAGTTCTTGGTGGAATAGCGGAGGGAGTCCGTGATGTGACCCGAGTATTCGTGTAGCAACTTCGGACGAATGGAGTTGGGCTGAACCCGGAAATCTACCCAAGTCTTTATTAGATTAAGCCCAAGAAGGCCATGGGCTGAGAGGGCTGCTAGTTTGGCCAAAAAGGGCTGAATTGCTTCCCTGTCAGGCTCAGGTGCAAAAGCGCTAAAAGACTCGGAGGGTTCAAGGAGGCTCTCCGAGTAACCCGGCAATTTCCTCTCACCATCCGGAGAAGGGTCATGGCAATAGAAGAAAGATAGTTGCCAGTTGTTGACGTGGGAGTTCAAGTTAAGAGTTGGCATTAGTGAGTGCTTGCGGCGCTGGATAGATACCCCGCCACAAGTAAGAAGAGCTCCGTCATCGCTCTCGCGGCACAGCTCGCATTGGAATAACTCAATAAAAAGATCCAGGCTTGGTGGAATGCATAAGTAAGATTCGGACAAGACTATGAAATGGGTAATATTCAGCATAGAGTTAGGCCCTATGTCGAACACCCGGAGGCCGTAGTGGCTTAAGATTTCCCGGAAGAAAGGGTGACCCGGAGGGCGAAATCCCCGGGTCACGTGCTCGTAAAAACAGATTACCTCATTCCCGGCAGGAGTAGACGGTCTCATCGTCAGGAGCCCTCCAATGTATCTCCTTTTGAGAGGGAAGGATTCCTAATTCGGCCATTCCTTCCAGCTTGGCCTTCGTCGTTGAAGACCGACCCCAGTTGGCAGAAGTGGTTTGAGGGGTCTTTGTCGGAGCCGGGTGCCTTCCCTGTCTTTTCGGAGCCATGGAGTTGACCTGCAAGGGACAAGAGATGTATGGAGTAAGATTCGGAGTATCAGATTGTCCGAGTCTGGAAATATCAAGACAATGCGAAGGCTAAAATAATACCCGGATAACGCGCTACGATGTTAAATGTGGAGGATTTTCCGGGTGTCAGGTGAGGTTGAGTAAATTGTTAATTACTTACGTATTGAGGTGGGTTGGGCGAGCATGGATGGTTGCCCATACCTTTATTGCGAAGGAAATAGCTGGAAAAAGATTTTCCGGATGTTAATGAGACAAGCGGAAAAAACAAGGTGGAACGGATCTAGGTTGAAAAGCTTGCGAGCGATCTTATATAAAGTTTGATGGTCAATAAGTGCGCGGGGATGAGCTGCGACTACGCATCAGGTGCTTAGAGGAGCTAAGGACTATCGAAGCGGTTTGATTTGACGACACCAGGAAGGTAATTTACGGGTTGATCCAGATCCGATCCTGGTCAAATTGAAGAAATTGCGAATTTCAATTGGATGATTGAGAGAGGCTTACCGAGGGGATTGAGGTCCGAAATGAGGGTGGTGCGTGGCGCGGCTTGAGTGTCTCTCCACGGCCCTCAATGAGAGAAACAAAGATGCGACGACAATGCTGATGGCGCGCGGGATAGCTCGAGGTCGAGCGCGGCCGGCAGTGGTCTTATCTGTTGTAGTGTGCGCGAGCTCCGGCGGCGGAAATTGCGAGGGAGCGAGGAGAAAGGGTATGATGAGGTGAGGTGAAAGGCCTAGGGTTACCTTCGATTGATATTTATAAGGGAGGTGGTGAGCTCACCCCCGCGACTGGAAAATCGGAAGCTACGGGACAGTAATTATCCGTGCGGATTTGGTGGTGCACGCGCCCGGAATGGAATAAAATGTTCCGTTGGCGGAGGAAGTGTAACCTACCCCGAGATATCAGGGACCGGTATCGTGAGTGGAATCTTGGCATTTTAGGGTTCAAATTTGGAAAGGCATGTTAGGCATTCGGGGGGGGAATCGAGTTATCGTATGGGCCGTCATGGAGCTGTGCCTAGCCATCTATCGAAGCAATTTAACTCGGTCCCCATGAACTTGGGTGTTTCGTATCTTTTTCAGGGAATAGCGAGCGCTTCAAGGATGAATCCGTGAAACCCGCGCTATCCTGGGGACTACTGATGGGGGGATAGTAACCCGGTAGGACCACTTCAAGATATAATCCGGCCCGAGGTGTGCTGAGCGATATCCGGCCAGGGGTAAAGAGATTACCGGAAGGCCCAAAGGCTTGTAAGATTCGTAACCCGGATTGTGGGCTGCGGTAAGGGAAGTTAGGGTTTGTATGTGGAGTTCGAGTAGGACTCAAGATGTGCCTTGAAGGGCAAGTTAGGGGTGTACGGGTGCTTTATAAACCGGCCCCTAGGTTTAGTTTGCCAGAGATTCAAGTCATAGTTGTAACACCTGTTATCGAGTATCCAGCATAATTCATATTGAGATCCGGCGAGTTATTTTCCGGTTCTTAGATTGCTTTTCGCCATGTCTTCCTTCGAGCTAAACCCTCTCCCGAATACCTGTGTCGACTTGCCCCAAGATCAGTTACCCCAGGTAACATCTGCCGTGATTATCCCACGACAGTTTGTGTAAGATGGATGAGAGGAGTGTCATGCATTTTATACCTCTGTTTATTAAAATAAAAGCTCTAGGACATGAGTGGTCAATGCTTCCCTCTGCGAAGGGCCTATCTTTTACTTTTATGTTGAGTCAGTAAACCCATTTCTTTCTGTCTCCAGCAAGGATTTGAGTTGTTGTGATCACATCATCTATATGTTGATTTATTCAATCATGTTTTCTACCCTTCTTTGTTTAGCAGATGCTTTATTATTTGAATGAATATTATTTTCAAAGCTATGAATCAGTGTAAAAGAGTTGTTATAATTAAACATGTTAAGCTCTACAATGTAAACCTTGTTATAAAGACTTCACCTATAAGTATAATTTCATTAAATGTTCTCTAACCAAGAACGAAGTTTGTCATTACCAATTTGGATTCTCTCTTTTGTATATTTGTTTGTGACTCCCTTTACTTGTTTCAAGTTAAGTTATATGAGAGGAAGTTGTTGTATGTAATGATTGGTGCATAGGTAAATGTGATGCTTCTTGTCCGTATTTTATTTATCGACTCTTCACTCCATAAACATGCGGTCATGTTTTCTGAGTTCAGTTTTGCTTGGGGATAAGCGAGGTCTAAGCTTGGGGGAGTTGATACGTCCATTTTGCATCACTATTTTATATCATAATTTTATGTTATTCATCGATATATTTCATGTTATGATGCATCCCTTATGTTATTTTATCTTATTTTGTATGTTTTATAATTTTTGGAGAATAAACACCGGGACCCGAAATCTGATGGAAAAAGCACCGTCGAGATACCATATTTCAGAAGATCAGAAGAAGAAGGGGGATATCCGGGGGTTCCTAAAAGTTCAGAGGAGGAACTCAGCCAAAAGGAGAGCTAGAGGGGGGCCACCAGGGTCCACACCTAGGGGTGGCGCGCCACCTGGCCGCGCCACCTAGGGGTGTGGCCACCCTGGCCCACCTCCGGGGTCATATTTTGCGTGCCTGGCCCAGAGGGAACCCTAAGCCTCATTCCATCGTCAAAGAATTATTACGCCGCCGCCTCAGGGTGAAAACACCCGAGAGAGAAAATCTCTCTGGCAGGGAGAAATCTGCCGGGGAAATTCCTCTCCGGAGAGGGAAAATCACCGCCATCGTCACCGTCATCACTCCGGGCATCATCAAGATCGTCATCATCATCACCACCAACACCATCACCCTCATCATCCACCTTCATCCCGCTATAACAATTAGGGACCTCTATCGTTGTTTTGCATTAGATCTCTCTCCTGGTGTGGATTACTTGTTAGTAGTTGATGCTTGTGAGATTTATCAGTGTTTGCACTTTATGACCAGATTGTTATCATCCATTATATCAGCTCTGATCATGATCTATATGATGTGTTGTGAGTAGTTCGTGTTGTTCTAGAGGACATGGGAGAAGTCAAGTTATTAGTAGTGAAGTAATGTTGAATAATATTTAATGTTTGATATTTAAGTTGTGGTGTTATTCTTCTAGTGGTGTCATGTGAAAGTCGACTACATGATGCTTCAACATTTATGGGCCCAGGGGAATGCATCGTGTATTTGGCTACTAATTGTGGGGTTGCCGGAGTGACAGAAACCTAAAACCCCTTTAGGAAACCATTACACGAGTGAGCGTAGGATTCCGGAGTTTAAAGCCGTGGTTAGATTTATTTCTTAATTACTTTCTTGTAGTTGCGGATGCTTGCAAGGGGTATAATAATAAGTATGTATTAGTACTGGATGGGACGGTACATTAGCATAGGTTCACCCACACAACACTTATCAAAACACCTAACATTATTCAGCTGCATGGAACAAAAGCACTTGACAGAAACCTCCCGTGTGTCCTCGAGAACGTTTGTTAATCATAAGTAAACTCACCGGCTTGTACTTTGCTGAAGAAAGGATTGGGCCACTTGCTGCAATTATTACTACTGCATTTTATTTACTCGCACTTTATTTATCTGCAATATCAAAAACCCCTACAAATCTGTTTTCAAGTATTTACAGTTATTCCTTCATCGAAACTGCTTGTCAACACCTTCTGCTCCTCGTTGGGTTCAACACTCTTATTTATCAAAAGTACTACGATACACCCCCTATACTTGTGGGTCATTAGGTGACATGCTACCAACATAAACTTGATCATCATCGTAATGAAAAGCATGTAAACTAGGATCAAATGAATAAAGGTTGTGGTTTATAGTTGATATCAAATAGAATAATGTATAAACCATTAGGAAGAACAAAGTAAAACTTTTCAATGAATAAATACTAAAGGACAATCCACTGTGCAAAGTATATTAAATATGATTTAAGCTTCAAGAAAAACAATAAAATCATCCAAGGCATCAAACTCTCACAACAACTCCTATTAGGATCAAGTCAAGTGACAACAATATGCGCGTAGGAAAATCTCAAGATTTTGTAATGAAGTTTGTATCCTATAGTTTTGCTTGGACCTGCTATGTTTCTATTGTACCATTCTGAGGGATGTAATATTCACGGATAAGTCCTTCTGTGAGTATTATGTCAACGACTTGCGCACTACACATGCAGTGGTGTGCTGGGTCACCGCAGAAAATCATTCAAATAATTGCGCACTACACATGCAGTGGTGTGCTGGGTCACCGCAGAAAACAAGCAAGCGTTCTGTATTAGTTCCTGGCACAAGGATGTTATGGCTAAAAGAACATTATGGGGGGGTTGGATGGTCAATGGAAGAAACTCTCACATAACTGAAAGTGATGATTAGACAAGAGGAAGTCTAATAATCGGAGTTATGCAAGGAGTATTGATTGCCACACAACGGATACACATAGAGCTATAAGTGTATGAAAGCTCTCCAATGGAACTAGTGGGGGTGCATCCAACTTGCTTGCTCACAAAGACCTAGAGCTCTTTTGAGGAGGCTCGGCATTGGAATATACAAGCTAAGTTCTATAATGTAAGTTCCCCACATAGTTATGCAAGTCATAATATGAAAACTCTCTCCAAACTTAAGTAATGATGCTAACCAAGCACAAGTGTGGAATAAATGATAGTAGTGTTTCCCCCCTCTCTCTCTCTCTCTTATCTCTCTTTTGCCTTTTCTTCTTTCTTTTTGGGCTTTTTATTTATTTATAACCTCATTGGTAGGGGCAACACTCTATTTTACAATGAATCATCACACTTTTAGTACTCATAACTCAAACTGAAATATCTCTGATGTATGTAAAACTAAATGCTCTTGCTAGTGTAGCAGTATGCAAAATAAAAATGAAGCTTGGCAAGTAACATAATGATGATGGATGTTGTATGAAAATATATCTCGGAATGGCTATGGAAATGCCATGGTAGGTAGGTATGGTGGTTGTTTTGGGGAAGATAAATTTTGGCTTATGTGTAGAAGAACAAAGTTCTCCCACGGGGTTTGGATGTATTGGCGAAGTTTTCATCAACTCTCAATGTGAGAATGGGAAATGCACAGTACCGAAGAAGCTAGCAAATATGGATGGTGGAAGTGCCAGAAAACCGCAACATAGAACTCACAACTTAAAAGATTACAACTAAAATCATGATCTTACAAGGCATAATGAAAATCACTCCAAGAGGGCCCGTGGCAGTGACAAGTCACTGTTAGCTACCCTGACTGTAGCGCGTAACAAAAATTCATTACGATTGCTATCAGCAAAGAAAGTCATATACCATTCTCCTATCAACTGGTTATTTGAGTGTGGCACAGTTTCAAGCTTTTAGACCAACCATTAATTATTTCTACTCTACTAAACCAACAAGTTTACCAATCTCAAAACAACAGCAAATAATCAAGTGAAACAGTTTAGTGATCTACAAGAATATGAAAGTTTTTCCCATTATACCATCTACCACATGTAGCATTTTTTTATTTCCATCAAGCACCATTATAAGCATGAAATATTTTACTCTTCTCCAACACCAATTAACTTGTTTGAAACAAATCTCATAGATAATATTCATCAAAGACCAGAGAGATAATCATATATAACTGAAGCAAACTGACAAGCTCTAAACAAAATACGAGTGGAAAACAAGGGCTAAACACAGTACTAGCAAAAGGTAAACACTCAGAGAACAATAAGAGTGAAAACGAGAGTGTTCTAAGCAATGAAAACAGAGAGTGCCTCTCTCCCAAACAAATATGATAGGATCCAACCATATACTACAGAAAAGAAAAGAAAAGAAAACAAAACGAAAAATAAAAGACGCTCCAAGTAAAATTCATATGATGTGGCCGAACAAAAATATAGTTTCAATAGAAGTGACTTGATAATTTGTTGATGAAGAAGGGGATGCCTTGGGCATCCCCGATCTTAGATGCTTGAGTCTTCTTAGAATTTGCTGGGATGAACCACAGGGGCATCCCCAATCTTTGACCTTGCACTCTTCTTGATCACATTATATCACCCTCTTCTAGTGACCCTTGAAAACGTCCTTCACACCACACTCAAAGAGTAATTCACATTAGAGGGTTAGTGAAACAATAAAAAATTCATGGGTTTTGTATGGGAACTAGTTCTATTTATACTTTTAAACATTAGCTATGGCCACTGATGTTTCGTGAAGCAAAGAAATCCACTTGACATCGTAAAAGAGCAAATGCAAGAAAATGGCAGAATCTGGGAAAACCAGAACAGTGTAATGACGAATTTTTTCGGGGCACTTAAGTTGCTCAAATAAAAAACTTAAAGAACAAAAAAGACTCGGAATTAGATGAGTAATAAGAAAAAAGTTTTAGGTCATTTCGATCTTTCTCTGAATTATGCGATTTTTTACGGTGGACAGCAGAAATCTGTTTTCCGCATAGAAATCCAAAACAAACTCCAACTCTCGTTAGAAACTTTACTTGTACAACTAATACATGAAAATAAATATATAAAGGAGTTTCTACAGAAGTATACAACCCCTTGACTCAAATAAAACAAAGAAAAAACAAAGCAAAAATAAAACCATGGGTTATCTCCCAAGAAGTGCTTTTATTAACGCCTTTTAGCTAGGCATGATAATTTGAGAAGATGATCACATAAGAAATATGAATTGAAGCAAAAGGGAGCATCAAGAATAAAATGTAAAACAAATTTAAGTCTAACCCACTTCCTATGAAAAAGAATCTTGTAGAAAAACAAGTCAATAAAGCACAAAGTGGCTAGCATAGGAAAGCAAAACAAGTGCAATTTCAAAATTTTCAACATAAAGAGGGAAATATTAATATTGTTGAGATACATAGAACCATGTTTCCCTCTTTCATAATAAATTTCAGTAGAATCATGAATAAAATTAATAATATAACTATCACATAATACATTCTTGTCATGAGCCACATGCATAAAATAATTAATACTCTCCACATAAGCAAAGTCATTCTTATTAATAGTAGTTGGAGAAAATTCAACAAAATAGATATCATTATCATTCTCATCACCATAATCATCAAATATAGGAGGCATATTGCAATCATAATTAATTTTCTCCTCAATAGTAGGTGGACTGAAAATAGCATGTTCATCATTGTAAACATCATATATAGAAGGCATATCATGATCACAATAAAATTTATCATCAATAGTAGGTGGAACTAGAATACCACAATCATTATAGTCATCATATATTGGAGGCAAAGTATCATGAAAGAAAATTTCCTCCTCAAAACTTGGGGTACTAAAAATATCATATTCATCAAAACCAGGTTCCCAAGCTAAGACTTTTCCATAGCATTAACAATAATGATGTTCAAAGAATTCATAATAATAACATTGCTACTAGCATGAAAATAAAGCTCCATAGGTTTTTTAATTCTCTCTTCAAAAGCATCATGTCCTAATTCAATATAAAGATTGTAAAGTTCTCTCATATTTTTGTTTTTTCCATTAATCCTAACTAGTGAAAATAAAAACAAGAAACAAAAAGATATAATTGTAGAATCTAAAGGAAATAACTTTGAGCACTCACACCCGAACCTCCCCGGCAACGGCGCCAGAAAAGAGCTTGATGTCTACGCACGCTTCTATTCTTGTAGACAATGTTGGGCCTCCAAGTGAAGAGGTTTGTAGAACAGCAACAAGTTTCCCTTAAGTGGATTACCCAAAATTTATCGAACTCAGGAAGGAAGAGGTCAAAGGTATCCCTCTCAAGCAACCTTGCAATTACAATACAAGAAGTCTCTTGTGTCCCCAATACACCTAATACAATTGTCAGTTGTATAGGTGCACTAGTTCGGCGAAGAGAGAGAGTAAAATACAAGTGATATGGATAATTGTCGGGGGTTTACCCCCCGAGTAGGGGTAAGGCAAGTGCTAAAGTAAAGGTCAAGGTGCTATTGACCGGGTAGACGGCTACCCGGGTATTGCTACTCGGTAGGTTTCTACCCTGCCGTATCCATCGAAGGCCAGGAGAAGATATCAAGTAAGTTACATTCGTCCGAGTAGAGAAGTTGGTCTGAGTAGACGGAGGGCAATCCTGCTCGGGCCAGAAGTCAATGGAGCCGTTCTGACAGGAGATCCCGCGTATCCTGCGTCCGTAACCGCGTGCGGTTCAACTTACTAGGTTTGTGATCATCACTGACGCAGGGTTAGGCAGCCGTCCAGTCTTGTTAAGTACAGAGGGGACAGGACGGGATGGAGGTCTACGATGTTAGGCTGACAGAGCGGAGAGGGGCTGTCAGCCGTACGGCGCGGCATTTCTCCACTCGAGATCTCGGAGGCGTGCCAACGTCACAGTGGTCAAGTCACATCACCGTACCTTTTAGTCTTTGTTTATTCGGCTGGGCACCAGTATATAAGGTGCCCTGCCCCCTCCTGCGCGAGGGACGTTGCTTCACTTCGCATTTATTTACTAGAGACAACACCAAAGCGAGAGAGAGCAGCAGGGTGGCTACTCGGCCAGGATACATATATTGTACTGTGGCTACTCGGATTACCCACATATAGAGAGAAAGGCAGGAGTAGGGGTGTTACCTCCACACGAGGGCCCTGAACCTGGGTAGATCTTGTTGTTCGTAGTTCTAGAGATACCTTACGCGCGGCTACTCGCCATGCGATCCCTCCCCGATACCTCCAGCGTCCATCGGCCCCAACATTTTAGCCATCCTATGGCATCTGCCGTGATACCACCACGAAAGTTGGCGCCCACCGTGGGGCTACCAGCGGCGCTGGCTGGAGTTCACATTCGGACGGGACCGGTTTCAGCTTCAGTGGAGCGCGTGGTCTGTGGCCTTGTCCACAGATTTGGCTCCTTCGACTTCGTCACCGACAACGCCGGAGATTTTGGCGGTAGGCCCATGCCTGCGGGTGGCTCGGTGCTCTCCTTCGGCACGCACCTGGTCTACGTCGCCACCACCGTCATCCGCGAGTTCCCAGAGGTGGTGCTCGTCGCGGAAGATCCTCCTGCTGTACTCGTTGCCCGCGAGAAGCCAACTGGCTGCTCTGCGGATAGCGTGGAGGTGGTGATGACAGGCCCGGCTATCGATGCCGGGAAGGGCGCGGCCGCTGCCGCTGGCGTCATCGAGGAACCTGTGGGTGCTAGGGTCCACAAGCCCTACGAGAAGGACCAGAACTTGCCTCCTTCCACGTCCACGGCGATCCCAGTTGCTCGTGGAGGCGCAACCGTGCAGCTGGGTATGCCGCAACCCACCGAGGCGGAACTCGCTGCCATGAGGGCGCAAATCGAGCAACAGCGTCAAGCTCTACTCGCGGAGACCCAGGAGCTGGAGAAGGTTAGGCTTGAGCTCAACCTTGCGCAAAATGAGTACAATGCAGCGCATGGCTTTACTCCTGTTTCTAGGCTACCTAGCAAGATAGGCGTTACTCGTCACAACTTAGGCGCTGAGCTAGCTAGAGATGGTAGGGCTGCTAGCCAATCTGCTAGTTTGGATACTGTTGGTAGGCCTAGATACAGCACACCCGCCAAAACTCTTAGGGCTGCAGAGGCAGTGGCTGCTGAGTTGCCGCATCTCACTGGCGACGCGCGCGCTAGGCAGCAGGAGAGACTCAACGAGCTAGTGTTAGAGGCTGGCAGGCAAAACGAGGAGTTCCGGAAAGCCAATCCGGGTGCTGGCGCATCCCATGTTGTTCACTCGCATGGGATGAGATCTCATGACCAGGCGTCATCACCGCTTCCCGATGGGGATAGAGATCAGAGTGTTAACTCTAGGAAAAACAAACAGATGCAGGTGTACGACCCGGCTGTCGCCGCAAAACAGCATGCTGTGCCGCGGCAGCCCGGTCAGAAACACAACTCTGCAGGAGCAGGCTATCAAGCCACTAAAGCTCACAGTAAGGAGCAAGGAGGAAACCATGCAGGGCCTTCTCGGCGTCACGATGCCCAGCCTACTCGTTAGAGGACGCAGCAGCCAGCGGCAGCACAGCCGCGTGCGGCTGCGCCAGCAGCCAACCCGGTGGTGCAGCCCGCAGTTGTGCAGCAAGACCGCTATGATGATGGGTACTCGGCGACGGGTCTAGCCGGCTATGCTGATCCAAGAGATGTCACTGATCGCGTGGGTGACCGCATGTTGGAGCCCAGTGATGCAAGGTATAAGCTTGACCGGATCAATCGATCTGCTCAGCTCGAGAACAAGGGGCCACCCGGCCCAGACTGCTTTGGTCGTCGCATCATGGAGGAGCCCTCCGTGAACCATTTTTAGCTGGCCAGGGGGACCAAGTGCTACAATGGCAGCACCAAGCCGGAAGACTGGCTGAGTGACTATGTTACCACTGTGCACATTGCAGGCGGCAACCGGAGATGGGTTGTGCGGTATGTTCCGCAAATGCTAGAGGGCCCGGCTCGGACTTGGCTCAACAACCTGACCAAGGACAACATCAACTGCTGGCTAGACTTCTCGGAAGCCTTCATCAGCAACTTCACCAGCACCTACAAGAGGCCGAATAGGCCGCAGCAACTGTCTGCTTGCAAGCAGCGAGAAGAGGAAACTGATCGAGAGTACCTTACTCGGTGGAGCACTTTGAGGAACACCTGTGAAGGTGTGAATGACGCTCAGGCCATTACTTGGTTCGCTCAGGGCTGCAGGCATGGCAACATGTTGTGGCAGAAGCTGCAGAGAGAGATGCCGAGTACTCTCGCCGAAACAATCAAGATTGCAGATATGTATGCACTCGGTGATCCTACTCAGCCTCTGCTCGATTCTCCTGAGCCGAGAAGGAAGTTCCAGGACTGCAACAGGCGCAATGACTTCCGCAACAAGCGCAGAGGCGACCGCATTGATACTCGGTATGATCCAGAGGAGGTGAATGTTGTGACCACGGCTGCTGGGAGTAGCCAAAGGCAAAAAACTGCTGGAGCCCAATATGGGCAAAACCAGAATCAGGGCCAAGGCATCAAGAAGCCTTACACTGCTCCTCAGCAGGGTAGCGGCAACTCGGATTTAGCTCCGAGTTTTATCTTTGGAAACATGAAGGATGGGCCATGCAGCTTCCATACTCGGCATCCGAGTAGGCCAGCCAACCACACTACCCGGCAGTGCAGCTGGTGGGACCGCATCAAGAATGAAGACCTGCCCCCTCCTCCTCCCCTGCCGGCTGTGAATGCCAATGTGCAGCCTATTCGGGCAGCTGCTCCCAGGCCTGCAGTGTTTCCGAGAAGGGAGAATGTGAATCAAGTGGCTCAGGGAGCCAACCGCACTACAACAACAACAACAACAACAACCGCAACCGCAACTTCTACACCCGCAACAACATGAACAACAACAACAACCAAGGCAACAACAACAACAGCAACAATGGTGGTGGAGACCGCAACCAGTACCAGGAGTACCATGAGAGCTACATGATCTTCACCACCGAGCCAGACGACAAGCAGTCGCAGCGCAGGCGCGCGATGGAGGTAAACGCCGTGATCCCGGCTGTGCCCCACTATCTGCACTGGTGTGACCAGGAGGTGACTTGGTCCAAGGCGGATCACCCCAAGGTGATGCCTAATCCAGGTAGCTATGCTCTGGTGGTGGATCCCACGTTCCGAGGACCTCAGAAGAATGTCAAGTTCAGCAAGGTGCTGATTGATAACGGCAGCAACATCAACATCATGTACCGGGATACACTGGAGAAGCTCGGCCTTGCCGAGAACATGCTGCTACCCAGCAAGACCACGTTCCACGGAATTGTGCCGGGAGTATCTTGTGCTCCAATCGGCCGCATCTGGATGGATGTCCTATTCGGCACCAGGGAGAACTGTCGTGGGATAATCACGGCAGATGTTACCTGGGGTAACTGATCTTGGGGCAAGTCGACACAGGTATTTGGGAGAGGGTTTAGCTCGAAGGAAGACATGGCAAAAAGCGATCTAAGAACCGGAAAGCAACTCGCCGGATCTTGAATATGAACTATACTGAATACTCGATAATTGGTGATACAACTATGACTTGAATCTCCGAAGCTAAACCTAGGGGCCGGTTTATAAAGCACCGTCCCCCCCCTGGCTTAGCCTCCAAGGTACATATTGAGTCCTACTCGAACTTCTACTTGCAAACCCAAACTTTCCTTATCGTAACCCACAATCCGGGTTGCGAGGCCTACAAACCTTGGGCCTTCCAGAAGTTTCCTTTACCCTTAGCCGGATCTTATCCAATTGTCGTTTGGGCCGGGTTACACCTTGGAGTTGGTCTACCGGGTTACTATCCCCCATCAGTAGTCCCAGAATAGCTTGGGCTTCCGAGATTCATTCTTCGAAGCGCTGGCTATTCCCTGCAGAAATATCAAACGCACAAGCACATGGAGGCCGAGTCACAACACTTTGACGAATGGCTGGGGCCAACTTCATGGGGTCCAGGCAGTAACCCGGCTCTCCTTCAAAGGCTTTCCCCAATTTTCCAAGTATGGGTCTTAATAAAACTCCATGATTTCACACTTTTCTCGATAATTAATTCTGATACCAAAGAGGAAATCTCTCTTTCCTTTTCATCCGAACTTCTCCCTTCATGCTTTAAAGTACGTCCCACAAATTTCAAAATGGGCATCCGTTACTCCGTATTTCCCGGGTTCCGCCCGTTGAGCTAGGCTTTACCACCCAAACCATTATAAATAAACCCTTGAGCGCAACCCTAACTCCAACGGCCTATTTCGCCCATTCCTCTTCCTTCCTCCTTTCGAGTTCGAACTCTCAGCACACCACCACGGAAGCCCCGCGCGTATCACCGGAGCCCATTCGCCACCGTTTGCGCTCCGCCACCGCGCGATTCGCTCCGCCGCCCAGATCCGCCGCCAAACCTCCAGTTTGCCCGCCAGAAACCGCGAAAGGGCACCAAACTTGCGCCATCTGCCTCCGGAAAGCTGCGCTTCAATCCCCCTCGGTAAGTCCTTCACATCCTCTAACTCATCCTCGCAATTTCTCTATTTTCCCTTAAGTTAGATCTAAATCGAGCCGCCCGCGATTTCTTGGATCGTGCCGAATTAAATCACTAGGGTCCACTCTAGCTCATTCAAATAGACAAGGTACACAGTCTAATTCACTCTCCTACCACTTGTAATTATTAAACTAGCCATAATTTTAGAAATGGAATTCCCAATCTAAGCTCGGGTCACCTAAATTTTCCGCCTTTGCTCATATTATCCGGAAAATCTTTCCTTTCCGGCTTACTTGCCCACAATAGATGTGTGGGCGACTGCTTACTCTCCTCAAACACTTATCCATGCATAAAATCCTACAAATTTTGCAATAACGTGCGACACCCGGAAAATTCGTACCTTGCTTTAGCAAAGTAATACCCGGATCATGTCTAACTTCTGGGTTACCTTGACACCGCTTGCCAGCGCTCAGTCAACTGACCGTTTCCGTGTTTTATTTCTCACATCCTTTCTGTTGACGCTTTTTCAGGTCAACCCTATGGCGCCCAAGAGGCAAGGAAAGCAGCCGGTTAAGGCCAAGACCACGAACTCTATATCTGCCAACTGGGCGCGATCTTCGGTCACCAAGGCCAAATTAGAAGAATTGGTCGAGCTAGGGGTTCTCCCCCCTCAAGAAGTTATCCACTGGAGGGTGCCGGGTAACGAAACTCGGCCCACTCCGGCAGAAAACGAGGTAATATGCTTTGTCGAACATGTGACCCGGGGCTTCCGGCCTCCGGGTCACCCTTTCTTTCGCGACGTTTTAAGCCATTATGGCCTTCGCATCTTCGACATAGGACCCAACTCCGTTTTAAACATCACTCATTTTATCGTTCTTTCCGAGTCTTACTTGTGCACTCCGCCAAGTCTGGCCCTCATCGTCGAACTCTTCCAGTGCAAACCGTGCCGCGAAAGCGGCGACGGTGCACTTCTTACTTGCGGCGGGGTTTCCATCCAACGCCGCAAGAACTCCTTAATGCCTCCTCTCACCCTCAACTCCCACGTAAAGCACTGGCAGCTCTCATACTTTTACTGCCAGGACACCTCCCCACCCGGCGAAAAGAAGTTGCCGGGTTACTCGGAGGGTCAACTTGATATTTCCGAAGCCTTCAATGGGTTTGCCCCTGACCCGGAAAGAGAAGAAATCCTACCTCTATTAGCCAGAATCTCCATCCTTTCTGCCCAAGGCCTCATCGGGCTTAACCTGGTGAAGACTTGGGTCGATTTCCGCATCCAACCCAACTCCATTCGCACAAAACTTATGTGCGAATACTCGGGGCAAACCACGGACCGATCCGATACTCCACCAGCAATTTCGCTCCTAGCGATGCCAACAAAACAATCAAGGGCTTTCTGACGGAAAAGCTCGAGGTGATCCGGAACATATCCGGATTAGAACCTTTCACCCTCGAGAACCCGGCCCCCGCGGTAAGGACCTAATTCTAACAAGTTTTAATTTTATTCGTTCCTCTTGATACAATTGTTAATCCTTGCTCTGGCGTCTCCACCTCAGGCCGACAGTGACTTCTGGAAGGCAGGTACTCTTCCTAACTCCGGAGACCCGGAAGAAGAAGGGGATGCCGTTAACTCGGACGAAGGCACATACTTAGTCCCCTTGAATACGTCATGCCCTACTTCTTATTTCCACACTATAATCTTGATTATTTTCAGAACAAGAAGACCAAGAGGAGGAAGAAACGGACGGGAAGGTGGAGTCTGCTAGTGATGAAGATGAACCGGAGCCAGCAATTAAAGCCGGATCCAAAAGAAAACCCCAAGGAATCGTTTTCCAGGTTTCATTTCATTTCCTTGTGCTTAATTTTGCGTTTCCATGATATCACTCACGAGCTAACCCTGTCATCATCCCTTGGGTCCTAACCGAAGGAGCCACCTGCGCCCAAACGTAGGATGACCCGGAACAATCCGGGTAACGAGACCCTTAACCCGGATACCTCATCGCCTCCAGTTCGACATACTGGTATTAACCATACACAAGAATTTTTCCCAAACATTCCCTCACAAAGTAATCTGACACCTTGCTTGGTATTTTTCAGTATCTTCCGGGTCTTGCAGCGGCTTTCCCTCGGACTTCCCGGTGAACCTCGGGTAAAGTCCTTTTCCTGATGCTATACCAAACTTTTATCGCCTTTTTCATAATCATGGATTAACCGTACCTTCGCACTTTCTACAGAGCCACAGCCGTTGTTAGTGACCAAGAAGACACGGAGGTTGAGGACCGGGTTGAAAATAAACCGACTGACGGTGCTTTCACCACAGCCGGCGATGAGCAAGCGTCGCCAACAGAACTGGCTAGGCAAGACACCGGGTATCCAATAGCCTCGCACGCGAGCGAGAAGGAAAAGGGCGCAGCCTCGAACGCGGGAGGGGGACCAGACTCCGACATTCGGATGACCCGGGTGCCGCCTCCTGTTACAAGAAAAACTCCTTTTCCAACTTCCCAGGCACCCGAGCCTTCTAACTCGGGTAACGCTGATTTTAACCAGCTGATGAGCGCTCTCCTCGCCATGAAGGCTTCAGAGGGAAACATCCTAGAGCGTATGGCCGCAGCACATCAGGTAACTTTATTTGGTATTTCTTACTATACACCCAGTCCCCAAGTTCCGAGCATAACTTACTGTAATTACGCTCGGTACTTCATATAATACTCGGCTTGTCATGATATCCGTCTTACATTTTCATTCATTCTTCGCAGGCGGAGATTACTCGGTCAGATGAGGTGCTACTCAAGACCGAGCAGCTCCTGCTTGCTGAAGTGAAGCGCCGAGAAACCCTTGAGGCGGAGATGAAGACTTTGAAAAAGAACGTCTCCAAATACAAAAAGAAGTACAATGATGCCCAAACTACGCTGAAGAACTTGTCGAACCAGGTCGCGGACACTTATCGCATTTTGCTAAGTAAGTTTTTGTTTGCGACTAACTTGCATACTTCTACCTTATTGCTACGATAGTCGATTTTAATGATAAGATTTCTTGTGTATCAATTGCAGGTGCTAACCTTGCTGCTCCAGAAGATAATGCCATTGCTCAGACTAAAACGTTAAAGACTGTTCTCCGGACGTTTTTTGCCGGCACAAAGCTTTTACTGGACGCCGTGAAATGGCCTTCCGAGGTATATCCAGGCGAAGAGAACCTTATGCAAGCCTTTTCAACCGTGCCTGGATGGATTGAAATATGGAAGCGTTCGTCGTGCCGAATCGGCATGACCCGGGCCTACACTCTGGCGAAAGCTTATTTTCCTAAGCTTGACCCGGCAAAGGTAACATCCGGGTTTCCAGAATTCAAGGCTGACGGGGCCAAGTTTACGCCCAAGGACTTCAAGGTTATACAATCCGACGTACGCCACCCGGCTACTGCCTTGGCCGATAAGATAGACCTGGACACAATCATGAGCGCGTACGATTCTGACGGCAAGACTATTCTAGCAGAGGCACCCCCTCCTTTTGACATGCTGGAAAGATGGGCGACTGACCTGGCCAGGAGGAAAGAGGAAGCTGCGAAGAGAGAAGCCGAGTTAGGCTTAAGGCCGTCTTCCTCTACACCAGCTGTTCCTCCACCTGTCCGTCCTGATACAAAGAGTCCGGGTAAAGCTGCTGGAAAGGCCAAGGAGCAGGTCCAGGACGCAGACCCGGAAGACCATTCCCAGGATGCTGAGTAGGATAATGTCTAGTATTTCGTGCTTTCAAAACTGATATGATTTTGGCAGTGCGCCTGTGCACCATGGATACTGATAATGTGACTTTGTGCTTAATAACTTTGTGCCTTACCCGGCTTTTGATAACCTCGATCCTTGTTTTAAGCTTATTCTCGATACTTGATTGTTTATTTTCGATTCCCCTTTCGAGACTCGGTTGACCGAGTATCGTGGGTTTTGATAAGCGGACTTTTCTTTAAGTCCCCAAGACTCGGTAGCCAAGGTTTTCGAGCTTTAGTAACTAAACAGTTTGCTTCTGTTTCGAAGTCCCCAGTCCCCATGACCCAAAGTACGAGCCAAGGGGGCGTGGCCTTTCTCAGATGGCAAACCGCTTTTTACCAAGCTGACAACCAATAGCCATTCACGTAAATACTGAAGTCATGCTTAATACTTGTTGAGTTTCCGGCTATTTTAGCCTTGTACTCTGCATGGACTTGTGGTTTAGATGACCCTTTTGATTATCTTGTACTGTAAGCCGGCTTTCGCGTGGATACCATGTTGTTGCGTCTATACGAAAAACAGGGTCAAGCAGGTCCCATTGGGCTGCATAGTTTGATTGTAATCGTAAGTGAACAGATCATGCCACTTTGTTGCGAGTCACATCGAGCTTAAGTAAGAATAACCAAGAAATTTGGCTCCTTCGTCCGGTTATAAGATTGCAGCCGTACTCGTCTTGCGAGTAATCGGCCCTCATAACTCATAGGCATCAAGGCCGGGTCTCCGGGTTTGTGACTACTATTTAAGAAGCTCAATTCCCAAAGACCTATGTACGTGCAACGTATTTTGATGATACTGATGTATTGATGATAACAAACATTAACTTACTTGCAACTGAAGCAAAGACCATGATAAGACTTGAAAACCATCTCTTTTATTGATATGATAAGTTTGAGTCAGCAGGCCGCCTCATTAAAAACCTTCCAGTCCCCTTAGGTACCCTGGGTAGGAAAAGAGCGCGTATGAAACCTGCTGTCCGTTACACTGCTTTAGTTATTCCTGAGAATCGGCCTCGCGTTGGCATGGCCGATGCACATTCTCCATTCGCTAGTTCCTTTCATGATGAGTACCGGGTTTGTTAGCCAATCCGGGTATGTCGTCCCTGTGGCACGATTAGCCATAGATGGCGGTATGGCTTCCTCCTCCCTGTCAGTCAGCTTGGAAGGATCGCTCCTGACGAAGCCCACCATCTTAGGATCTTGTTCTGTCCTAGTTTTTGCTTTATTCCCTTCCGAAGTCGGCCTTTTTGACATTGTCCTTTCCTCTAGGTCCACCTGCGATCGGTAATGCTTGAGCTCTTCTTTCCTGCAGGCTTGCTCAGCCATTGCCGCATCTCCTTCATCACATTCGGCCGCTATGTCTCGATTCCCGTGTATGGTAATGGTCTTCTTAGGACCCGGGATTTTCAGCTGTAGATACACATAACACGGTCTCTCCATGAACTTAGCATAAGCCGGCCTTCCAAACAATGCATGATAGGGACTGCGCAACTTAACCACCTCAAAAGTAAGCCACTCGACTCGATAATTGTCCTTTGACTCCCCAAAAGCTACTTCCAATGCCACCTTTCCTTCGGGGCACGCCGAATGACCCGGCACTATCCCGTGAAAAACTGTTGTACTCTATTGCAACTGAGATTCGTTTAGGCCCATGCGCAGAAAAGTTTCCCAGTATAGGATATTGATACTACTTCCTCCATCCATCAAGACTTTTTTCAGCTCGTACCCATTGACCTGTGGTGCCACTACCAATGCTAAAACTCCCGGGTGATCAACTCTGTCCGGGTGATCCCTTCTGCTCCAAGTTACCTCCTGTTCTGACCACCTCAAATATCTTGGAATGGCGGAAGAGACTGAATTGACCGCCTGTTTCAATATCTTTTTATCCTTGTTAGAGCCTCCAGTAGTGTGCACGTGATATTGACCCAACTGTTTGGGGTTAGCTTGAAAACCTCCTGCTCCCCCTTGATTATTGCCTGGATTCCCTGCTGCCGGGTTACCGGCTGGGGGTGGACCGTTGCCCAAATTTCCACCTGGACCCGGGCCTCCTCCCCGACCCGCTCCTCGCATGGCTCTATTTACTTCCTCATTCTTCCATCTCTGTAAGTCGGCGCATTGCTCCAAGGAGTGATTAGCCGGCTTGCCGTTCCTGCTATGCTTCGGGCATGCCATCCTAAATATGTCCCAACTGTTACTTGGTCTTGGAGGTCCTTGGTAATGTCCCCCACTGTGATTTCCAGTATTAAAATTCCCTTCAGATCTGGGTCTTGAAGACCCGGCCTCCGTGTTAGCTACGAACTCGGAATTCCCTTCAAACGGGCGCTTGTTCTGGCTATTTCCATTATTACTTGGCGCCGATCCATTGCCGGTTCTCCCACTGCTACTTGTGTTTGTTTTTGCTTTCTTGTCATCAATTTCCTCCTCTGTGGTGTCCGTTGCGGCGTGTTTGTTGCACGCATCCATTAATTCTCCCATTGTTACCTCCGCTGCATTCCTACTAGATTTCATGCGAGTTAACTTTTGCACTAAAGGAACGTACCTACATGTTTTCGCCATAGCTTGTAGCGCATCCTTGGGCTGAATATCTGTGGATGAGTGGAGTATCTCCATAACCCGGCGTACCCAGCTGCGCGCTGACTCGCCCTTCTTCTGAACGCATCGTTCTAGATCGTCAATAGTAAACAGCTTTCGGCACGTTCCATGGAAGTGCTTGACAAATGCGGTTTTTAATTCTTCCCAGGATTTGATTGACTTTTCCGGCAGATTGGTGAACCATAACTTTGCTGCTCCCTCTGACATCATTAAGTACATGAACTTGGCTTGAAGATTCTCGGATGCATTGCGAATTGACATTGCCATCTCGTAACTGCTCAGCCATGTTTCTGGATCCATTGTTGGCTCATAATTTACTACTTTCCCCGGCTCTTTGAATTTTTCCGGGTAAGGTTCCGCTCTGATGTCGTCCGAGAGACACTTTGGTCCCGCCAGGGCGATTGGGGCTGGTCTTACTCGGGAAACATGTGACCTGGCGGGGGGTGCCACGGGGTGCGGCGCCATCGGTAACTCATGTGCTACAGACCCGGCCCCGGCCCTTCTGGCCCTGGAGCTGTCCACAATCGCCTGCGCCGCCGGTGCTGCTGGTGCTGTCTGGATATGAGGTGGGGGCGGCATTTGCTGTTGCTCTTCCCTCCGCCGTGCTGAATTTGTTTGAATATTGCCCTGTTGCTGACTGGGGTATGGTGTCCCATGCATCCCGCTTCTATGGTCTGGATAGTTGGCTTGCTGTGCCACCGCGGTGTGTAGTAGATCGATCGCTCGCCGGGTTACTTCGGCATGGGGCGATTCTCTCACAGGGATCTGATTCAAGGCGAGTGTCGCTGCATATACGTTGTCCATGGGATTGTTGTAATGACCTGCCGGTGTGCGAAATCGTGATGGTGGTGGTAACTCATTGCCGGGTGCAATTCTAGCCTGCGGCGGGAGTAACCCGGCCTGCTCATTTGACGGCTGTATTCCCGCTGTCTTAACTGCCGTCGCTGGTGGGGGTGCGGTTCCCTGGTTTACCGCTGGGATTGGTTGATCCTGGGGTGTGATAAACAGAGCTGCCGGATTAATAACCCCGCCCGGTGCTGGTAGCCTGGTCTGGTGCCTCTGATGCGCTCTAGACGTCTCCTCCCGGAGCCGAGTCTCTAACGCATCCAACTCGCGCTGCCGTGTGGCCATCCCCTGTCTCTCTGCTTCCACTTGCCTTCTTTGCTGCTCCAATGCGCGACGGGCCACATCCAGTTCTCTGACCCGCTCCACCGCATTCTCTGGAGTGATCACTGTAGCGAGGACGGTTGGATCTAAAATCAAATTGTTATCGAACAGGGCCGGGTGGCGCGGGTTTGAAGGACCCGCCCCCGGTGTCCGGTTTGCTTGGAATCCGAACATGTTTGCCCGCATCTCCTCCTCCGGTGCGCGACTGGTAACCGATGCCGACTCTCCCTCAACCCGGATCAGAACCGGGTCAGCTGTACCCTGCTGTTGATTCAATGCCTGAGCCGTCCCGACTGCGGCCGCGGTCACGCTCTCTTGATTTACGTTGGCCGCGGGAGCCGTGTAGACCGCAACCCGGTGCGTGATGCTTGACATGAATTCATGCCGTTCTTCTTCGCTGTTTTCCTCCTCATATCGATCCTCCAATAGATCCCGGATAGACTCGGTATCACCTTCTCTCTCTACCCGATCGCGCGGGGTCCATACCAACTCTTCCGACTGTTCCCACTTCTCGGCGAATTCTTTTATCTGACCTGTTGTTCCGATCGATTCTTCTCTTTCCGATTGAATGTAGGTAGCTTCTCCTGACACAGAATCAGATCCAAGGTTGTCAGGATTCGAGCCGGAAGTACATACCATACCGATGAAGACGTTGATGCGGCCGATTGTCACGACGGATCCGGCTTCGAGGTGATCCGACTCTGGCCCCCAGCCGGAATCGTCCACCATCTTCTCTCCTTGGCCGCCGACGTAAATCTCACCGACGATGAGGTTCTTCATGCTCTTCCGAGCTTCTCCCGTGATGTAAACACCTTTGGACGCAGGCCCCACGGTGGGCGCCAACTGTCGTGGGATAATCACGGCAGATGTTACCTGGGGTAACTGATCTTGGGGCAAGTCGACACATGTATTTGGGAGAGGGTTTAGCTCGAAGGAAGACATGGCAAAAAGCGATCTAAGAACCGGAAAGCAACTCGCCGGATCTTGAATATGAACTATACTGAATACTCGATAATTGGTGATACAACTATGACTTGAATCTCCGAAGCTAAACCTAGGGGCCGGTTTATAAAGCACCATCCCCCCCCCTGGCTTAGCCTCCAAGGTACATATTGAGTCCTACTCGAACTTCTACTTGCAAACCCTAACTTTCCTTATCGTAACCCACAATCCGGGTTGCGAGGCCTACAAACCTTGGGCCTTCCAGAAGTTTCCTTTACCCTTAGCCGGATCTTATCCAATTGTCGTTTGGGCCGGGTTACACCTTGGAGTTGGTCTACCGGGTTACTATCCCCCCATCAGGCGCTGTTCGGGCGGGACCGTTGGGCGGCTCGGATTGGCGGTGGGGGCGGTCATGTGGCGGCAGGTGGGCGAGCCGGCGAGGGCGGCGCCTGTCGGGGGCGCGGCAGCGGCTGGAGGTTGGTGGTGCCGATGGTGGAGGTCCCAGCGTGTGGGAGGGTAGCTGTCCGGGCGGGCCCGATCTTGCCATGGACGGGGTGGAGGTCTGCTGCAGTTTGGGCAGCGATGCAGGCGTGGGGATGATGTGGCGGGGCTGCTTGGTGGTGGCCGGGGTTTGGCGGCGTTGGAGCTCTTGCCTTCATGGTGCTGGGAGGAGCCGTCCTGTCCGACTGGTGCCTCCGCGCGGTGCGGTGCTCCGAGCATGGGATGGATGATATCCGGACCCCAGGTCTGGTGGGACGTGGTGTGGGTGTCGGTGGTGCTCATTGGGGCTGAGGAAGCCGGGGTGGCGGCCCCGGATCTGCGACTACGGGTCGTGGTCGGCAAGGCGTTCGCCCGTGGCGGGAGGTGTCATGAGTGCGGCGGCTTGCGGTGTTGGTGGTTTGGTCGGTCCCCGTAGGGCGGTTAGCGGGGTTTGCGACACATCGCCGGGCGAAAGCCCTTCCCCGGCAGTCCGTCGGGGCCGACGACGGTGACGCCTCCGGGCGCCGCGTTCTTCTTGAAGACGTCATCGTGGCGGTGCCCTCGCTTCTCCGTGTCGGGTTCTCCAAGGGACACCCTAGATCCCTTGCGGGATCGAGCGAGGGTGGCGCTTTTGCGCCGCTTGCCTCTTGGGGCCCTCGCCTTGAATGTTCCACCGGCCAGAGGGAGTTGTGGATTAGTGGTGGTTGGCGGCAGCGACTCATCGTCATCGGCTAGGTGGTGCGCGGCGACGAGGGCCGACGTGGATGTCGGAGCGGCGGCTCCGGAAGACCTGCGTTGAGGTTGACTCTGTTGTGTTTAGTGTCGGATTTGGTTGATAGGGCAACATAGTCGTCGGCTAGTTTAGGGGCGTGGCCTTGGGGCCGGCGTGGATGTCGTAGTGGCGGCTCTGGGTTTTCGTCTTGCGTTGAGTTGGTCTCCGCCGTGTTTAGTGCCGGCTATGGTTGCTAGGGCGACGTGGTCATCGGCTAGTTTAGGGGCGCGGCCCTGGGGCTTGCGTGGGTGTCGGAGTGGCGACTCCGGGTTCGGTCTTGCGTTAGGTTTCCTCCGCCGTGGTAGTGTCGTCTATGGTTGCTAGGGCGACATGGTCTTCGACTCGATTTGTACTTATTTTCTTTTTAGGCCTCGTCCTTTCTGTTTGCTTCTCCTGTATCAATATAAAGGTGAAGCTTTTGCCTCGTTTCAAAAAAACGGTCGCGGGGTAGGAAGTGACGCAACAGTTAGAGAGCTCCACGAGCTCGTGAGACGCTTCAAACCTATCGTCATGGGTGTCTTGGAGACTCAACTACACAAGCGACGGGTAGAAGGACTAGATCCTAGGCTATGTTTTAATAAATCTTTCGTTATAAGCAGTACGGGGCGAAGTGGAGGCCTCGGGTTGTTCTGGAATGATGAAATAAACATGGAGGTTTTGCCTTATTCTCAGTATCACCTTGATGCAATAATAACTGAGAGTGGTTGAGATCCCTCGAGGTTAACTTGTGTCTACAGTGAAGCTCGGTTAGCAGAGAGATTCAAGCCATGGGGCATTCTTGAATTCATAAAATCATCGTTGGATCTCCCATGGACGTGTATAGGCAATTTTAATGAGGTTCTGCACCAACATGAGCACGAAGGGGTGGTTGATAGTAGCCTAGCTCAAATAGCAGGATTTAGAGACGTTGTGGATGTTTGTGAACCGGCGGATTGGGGGCACAAAGGAAATTGTTGGACCTTCGAGAAGCGGGTGGCAGGAGGTTCGTACCGTCGAGTACATTTGGACAAGGCATTGGTGACGGCATCTTGGTGCTCAAGGTTTCCGTTGGCCACCCTCCATCAGATCACTGCCTGATTCTCTTGAATTGGCGGGAATCTATGAAAGATCGCAGATCAATCAAAAATTAAAAAAATTTGTTACGAGATAATGTGGGAATCTCATGAACAATTTAGGCCAAACCTTGACCAGGCATGGAGAGCAGACGGAAAATCTATTACAAGGTCACAACTAAGGGAGAAGTTGACCCGGGTTCCAAATTCACTTGAAGGATGGGGTAGAAATACCTTTTGACATGTCCGAAGGGAGATAAAAAATCTTAAACGAGCGTTTGACAGAGATGAGAGTGGAAGCACCGCGCCAGGGTCCAACTTACGAGGAAATCAGGGTGACACAACTACTGGTCGAGTTGTACCACTAGGAGGAAGTGATGGGGCGTCCATGGTCCAGAGTCTAGTGGCTCGCGGAGGGGGATAAGAATACCATGTTTTTTCACGTAATGGCGAGCCAACGAAATAAAAAGAACCGGATTAGCCATCTCCAAAAATCGGATGGAGTGTCATGGAGGATGAGCAAGAAATGGCTAACTTAAATAGGGAATTCTTTGAGACCCTCTATAGCTTGGAGAGGATGGCACAAATGGAGGAGGTTATTAATGGGTTCCCACAAAGGTCACACCGCAAATTAATAATGATTTGTTAAGTCCTTTCGATGGAAATGAGGTCAAGATGGCTTTTTCCAAATGTTTCCGACAAAAGCACCGGGTCCGGACGGATTCCCAGCACATTTCTTCCAAAATCACTAGGAAATGCGGAGAAGAATTGACCTTGTCAGTAATAAGAATGCTCAAGGGGGAGCATGACATGAGAGAAATAAATCAAACTTCACATAACTTATTCCAAAGGTGGCTAGTGAAAGAGCATGGTGCCCCCATGTGTAGTTTTGGTAATTAATGACAATCACTATGGACTAATGTTTGCATTGGGTTATACCTGTAGTGTTTGTCCATAAGAAATTCTTGATGTCCATGTGTTGGATTCAAGATGGTCAAGTGATGACCAAGGTGTTATTCATGTGAATATCCGAAGTTTGGTATTGAGAGAGTTACACATATTGCAAGTATGTCTTGTCGCACCCGGACTTCTAGAGGATACTCGCGGTTCCGTTGAACAGCAGATGATTGGATTACGGGGCTTACCTGCACCAGCATCTCTTACGAGTAGGCCAACACACGTATGTGTGACAACCAACCCCTAATGTTCATCGTCTACGCAAACCATCCCATAGAAATCCAGATACTTCCATTGACGTACTTCAAAACATACACACATGGTACGTCAACGGCATTTGAACAAGTGATATCACAACAGATCTCTACGACACAAAAGATTGAAATAAGTTGCAAATAGCCCTCATTAGAGCAGAGATAGCAAATACAATCATCCAGAGGACACATGTCCCAACAGTTCATCATTACATCACAGCGGAAGCATCCAAAATGTCTGAGTACAGACAAGATCCAAATAGGCCTAAGAGGCCGGAAACGAAAAGACGGAGCCCATCCACGAAGTCTCGGATCCTGCCCGGGTCCGCTATCTACTCATCAGCAGTCTCGTCATACTCCACGTAGTAGCCACCATGGGGATCCTCGGAAACGTAGTCTGCGGAAAACACAGCCCCAAAGGGGTCAGTACATAAACGTACTGGCAAGCAAGACTCACAGTTCACCAAAGTGTAACCCGTCAACACCAAGCACAGATGCCTTGGATTCAACGGAAGAGAGGGGTGATACAAAAGATGCGGCAGCTGGCTGCACTAACCAACTACAGAACATGGTACAACTTCCGGCTAACAGAAAGGGGATAAGATAGTGTATCGTAACCAACTACAGCTAACTCCAAACAAACCCATCCTGGATCTCGCCCCTTATCCAAAGAAGCAATCCGAGGATAACTCACACCGTTGAATTAGTGATGGTTCAAGTTATTGTGTCAATAAGACTATTACTAGTCAAGTTATCATTAGTTAGGTGTAAGCTGTTCTGAGTACTTGTTAGCCAGTACTTTCACCAAGTAATCCATAACCGCGGAAAACACGGCTTCTCGAGAAGATTTAACCCTGCAGGGGTGCACCAATTTGGCCGTACACGTAAGAATAACCCGCCAGATGGAATGCCTCCCACCAAGCGGGGCACTCAACACAACTCAACTCTTCTTCGCATCAAGCCCAAAGAACCACATGCTGTGCGTGCGCGGCTAATCGAGCCCCACGAAGAAAAGGGGACCCTCATAGCACTCTAAGACCACGCCGTCCTAAATGCCGACTACAAAAGTTCCACCCGGGCGCCAAGGGTTCGCACCTGCACATGCATGCATCAAATGGAAAGCCCGAACTAAGTGTGGCGATTTGGACGAGATGCGAATCGAATCAAATTGAGGGGGGCGCCCATACTCGCTTCCCACATGCGGTTAGTGCGCTCATCATGGATCAGTAGACAAGACCCTTTTCCTAATTAGGGTCGACACTAGCAGGCCTCAAAACCACGCCGGGCCTCCTGCCGGTGCCTTATCAGCAAATTATTATTACCTCAAAATTAACAGGTTTTTGTTTAACATCGAGCCCCAGAACATGATGATATAGTAACAGAAAGTAACGGGTAACAAACTCGAGCAAAAACAACCCTAAGCATGCTAGTAAGACACGGGCACGAGCAAAGGGGTTATAGGAGTGGAGGTGGGGCAATATCAGGGTTCAGGATAACATGTGATAGGTTCGGAGAACAAGCAACGATACATAGGGCTAGCAGAATAGACAACGGAAAGTATCGGTATCCAATGTTGAAAGGAACACAATGGTTCATGTGAGTGAATACTTGCCTGCAAACCCAGCAGCCTGGTACTGAGCTAGATCCTTAGAAGGGGTGTCGTAAGTATCGTCGGTCTCAACGTTGTCGTCCATCCAAGAAGAAGCAAACAAACAACACAGAGAGATAAACAATCAATAACATGGCATAGTGCACAATCATGGGATGATGCATGACCATTTAATTGATGCATAGAAATAACTAGTTAACAAGATAGCAACATGATTAAATGGACCCATATGCAATTGGATTGCATATGGAAAGCCCATGAATTATGGTTGAATTAATTGTTCTACAACTAATCATCAGGTGTAAGTGAATTAGCATGATGCATGGATGAGGAAAACAACAAAATAACAACAATAGAACCAATTGGAAATAAGGTTTACCCATTTTGAAATTTTAGTTATTAAGTTAAGGAATTTTGGTTCCTTAAAGGTGTTACACAAGCATTTGTTGTTTTCACCAACTTTAGTTGTTCAAAATAGATAACAAAATTTATATTTGGAAAGTACACAACATTTTAAGTAGATTACATGTTTCACTTGTTGAAAAAGGATTTAGGATAATTTACTTATGAATTAAACAAGTTTAAACAAGTTTTAATTGAATTTAATTCAAGCATGAACTTATTTGAATTTTTATTTGTTCAAAACATTAAAACAAACTCATATTTGAAAATATTATACTTTTATGGTTGGAAAACATATTTTATAGTTTCAAAAATAATTTAATTTGAGCAAGTTATGAATTTAACAATTTTAAATGATTTAAACAAGGTTTAAATTATTTAACCAATTTTAATTACTCAAAACATGAAACAAATTTTATATTTGGGAAGAGGGTTTAATTTAGCATGGAAAACATATTTCATTTGTGGAAAATGGATTTAAAATGAGCAAGTTATTAATTTGGCAATTTTAAATGCATTAAACAAGAAACAGTTGTTTTCAGCAATTTAAATTATTGAAAACAGCAAACAAAGTTGATATTTGGAAAGTACATGAAAATTTTAATGGAAAACATGTTTAGTTTGTTGAATTTGGAATTTTTATGCCCAAGTTATGAATTTTGCAAAATTAAGTGAATTAAGCAAGTTTTCAAATATTTCACCAATTTAAAATATTGAAAACAGTAAACAAATTTTATATTTGGGTAGACAATTCAATTTGGTACAGAATACATGTTTAAAAAGTTGAATTTGGAGTTAAAATGATTTATTTATGCAATTTACAAGATTTGCTATTATTCTGCCATTTTTTTATTAACTAGGGACTTAGAATTAATTTCAGGGACCTAGAAGATTAAAAGCAGGGACCTGTGTGTGATAAAGGATTTGTTCGGGTTGTGAAAAATAAAAAGTAAAATGGGGTTTTAATCCCGTGGGGGGTGGGATTCGAACCCACCCCCTAGCTGTGCGCGCAAAGGGGCAGCACCAGTGCGGTAGTGATCTGTGTTGTGATAGGAATGGGGCAGTGGGGGGTTATGGTTCAGTTTGGCGGTTTAACTGAACTTAGCAGTTCAGTCTGCACCTCGTCAGAGAACAGGCCGCCGGCGGTCTGCTGCTCGCCGGAGGGGCGCCGTGGGGTGCTCGGGTGCGTGTGTGCTCGCAGGGGGGCTAGAGGAAGGAGGGAGGGAGGAAGGGTTCGAGGGGAGGGGAGTCACCTCGAGCGGACAGAGGAGGCGCACGGTGACGCAGTGGTGGCGACCGACGGCAAGACATGGACGGCGGCGGCGCTCCGGGCTGTACCCGCCCGCGCCGAGTGGTGGAGGAGGGAGAGGGCGCCGGGGGGAACCCATTCCCGGCCTCGCCCTGGCCGGTGGGTGGCCCTCCCGACGGCGATCGTCGGAGAGAAGGAGGGGGATTTTCGGGTTCAGGTTGTGGTACAGGGAATTACAGAGAGAAGAGAGCAGAGGGAGAGGAAGAGAGAAAATGGAGGCGGGGAGAGAGGAGAAGGAGAGAACTAGGGTTAGGGGGGAGACTAGGGCACGACCTAGGGTTTATAGGGAGGGGGGCGCCCCTGCCGTGGCTTCTCCCTGCTCTGCTACGTGGGTGCAGTCGATGCGCCTCCGTACAGAGGTAGAAGAAAAGGGGAGCGAAGGGGTATGGGCTTGGGAGTTGGGCTGGGCCTGCTGCCCCTCTCTCTCTCTCTCTTTGCTTCCTTTTATTTTTTTTGTTTCTGTTTTTTTTTTGCAGATTGGAATAAGAGAGAAAGGGAGGTTTTTAGGAGTAGAAGATTAGTAGAAAATTTTGGATGAGCTGTTTATAGCAACAGCAACATTGCAAAGCTTTTGTTTTCAAAAATATTTAAGTTATGTGGCTGTTTGAAATTTGTTTAAAATTTGAATGAGATTAATATTAATTGAAAAATAATTGAACTTGAGCAAATAAGTTTTAAATTCAAGTTTCTTGGAAGCAAGTGAATGAATTACTTTGTAATTTTCGTAATTTCAAATTGGGTGCTGTTTGGAAACTTATTTGAATTTGAATGCAAATTGCATTAAGTGAATTACTAAAAGCCAATTTTTAAATAGTTTGAACCTTATGGTTTAATGGAAACAATGATGGAAGTGTTTTGTCATTTTCATAATTTTCAAAAGAGTTGCTGTTTTGGAAATTAGTTGAATTTGGAAATGGTTTGGTATTAAATGAATTTTTGATTAGAAACAAATCAACAGTTTTGAAATCACAACTTTAATGGAAACAATTGATTGTTTTGATTTGAAATATCATTTTGGAAAATTGTAACATCACAAGTATGAAACAAAAGGTTTGAAATTTGATTTGAAATTCAAATAGAAAACAAAGGAAACAGAGGAAAACAATTGGAAAACAAACAAAACAAATGCAATGAACATGATGTCATGATGCAAAACATAAAATAACAGAGAGCAAACATTCTAATGGCTATTTTTCATACTTGGGATGTTACAAAACGCCCCCCCTTGAAGGAATCGCGCCCCGAGATTCCTACTGAGAAGAGAAAAGGTCTGGATACTTCTTTCGAAGATCCTTTTGAGCTGTGACACGTGAAACACATCGTGCACCTTGGATAGTTTTTCTGGAAGTTCAAGACGATAGGCATTCCTGGCAACTCTTCTGGAAAGACGTCAGGGAATTTGCAAACCACCGGAACATTTTGGAGTAGAGGTAGAGGTTTTGCATCGATGGTGTATAGCTGAATAGAACTTAATTCATTTGTAGAATAGACTATCTGGCCAGAAGGGTGGAACAGAGTTATTGATTAGACGCCGGTAGCAGAACTGAAAAGGGAAGCAACAACAAGGTTTCAACGGACGAAAAGGATGTTGAGAAGAACAGGATATCGAAGCAACAACGGGAAACACGAGAACTAAACACTCCTGAGGTACTACGGAAAAACCCATCCGGGCTTCTAAAGGATCAATATCTACTGCTTAAGGAATAGAGGATCTGCTTCCGGGGCTTACACGCCTCCGTTCTCAATCGTGAGTAGGCAACATGATAAATCATGTCACAACCACCTCCATTCCTATGGTCTAGTAGCTATAACCATCCTAGAGAAACCAGAATACGTGAAATCCTAACTTGAAAGTTTAGGTGAGAAGGGAAAACAACATTGCACTTCCTTACCAGAAAAGGCAGGGTGGGTGGGGAAAGAAATAAAAGAACAGAATTCCTACTCTCACGTTTCATTTTTCCTATATAGCTACAAAATAGTTTCTAGACTCAACTGCGACCAGTAAAAAGGGATCCTACAGGAAGACAGGCTCTGATACCATTTGTCGCACCCGGACTTCCAGAGGATACTCGCAGTTCCGTTGAACAGCAGATGATTGGATTACGGGGCTTACCTGCACCCGCATCTCTTACGAGTAGGCCAACACACGTATGTGTGACAACCAACCCCTACTGTTCATCGTCTACGCAAACCATCCCATAGAAATCCAGATACTTCCATTGACGTACTTCAAAACATACACACATGGTACGTCAACGGCATTTGAACAAGTGATATCACAACAGATCTCTACGACACAAAAGATTGAAATAAGTTGCAAATAGCCCTCATTAGAGCAGAGATAGCAAATACAATCATCCAGAGGACACATGTCCCAACAGTTCATCATTACATCACAGCGGAAGCATCCAAAATGTCTGAGTACAGACAAGATCCAAATAGGCCTAAGAGGCCGGAAACGAAAAGACGGAGCCCATCCACGAAGTCTCGGATCCTGCCCGGGTCCGCTATCTACTCGTCAGCAGTCTCGTCATACTCCACGTAGTAGCCACCATGGGGATCCTCGGAAACATAGTCTGCGGAAACCACAGCCCCAAAGGGGTCAGTACATAAACGTACTGGCAAGCAAGACTCACAGTTCACCAAAGTGTAACCCGTCAACACCAAGCACAGATGCCTTGGGTTCAACGGAAGAGAGGGGTGATACAAAAGATGCGGCAGCTGGCTACACTAACCAACTACAGAACATGGTACAACTTCCGGCTAACAGAAAGGGGATAAGATAGTGTATCGTAACCAACTACAGCTAACTCCAAACAAACCCATCCTGGATCTCGCCCCTTATCCAAAGAAGCAATCCGAGGATAACTCACACCGTTGAATTAGTGATGGTTCAAGTTATTGTGTCAATAAGACTATTACTAGTCAAGTGTCGCACCCTGATTTCTAGGGGATACTCACCGTACGAACTGGATAGCAGATGCTTGGATTATGGGGCATAACTGCTCCCACGTCCCAGCTTCCTGGTAGGCCTGCGCTTATGCGCGACAACACAAGCACTGCTATTCCATCGTCGATGTAAACTATCCACTAGAGATCAAAGGCACTTCCGTCGACGTACTTCAAACCATACACACATGGTACGTCAACGGCGTTTAACAAGTGATATCACAACAGATCTCTACGACACAAAGATTGAAATAAGTTGCAAATGGCTCTCATTAGAGCAGAGATAGCAAATACAATCATTCAGAGGGCACATGCCCCAACAATACATCATTACAATACAGCGGAAGCATTCAACATGTCTGAGTACAGACAAGAACCAAATAGGCCTAAGAGGCCGGAAACAAACAGACGGAGCCCATCCACGTAGTCTCGGATCCTGCCCGGGTCCGCTATCTACTCGTCAGCAGTCTCGTCATACTCCACGTAGTTGCCACCATGTAGATCCTCGGAAACGTCGTCTGCGTAAACCACAGCCCCAAAGGGGTCAGTACATAAACGTACTGGCAAGCAAGACTCACAGTTCACCAAAGTGTAACCCGTCAACACCAAGCACAGATGCCTTGGGTTCAACGGAAGAGAGGGGATATAAAAGATGCTGCAACTGGATGCGCTAACCAACTACAGAGATTCTACCACTTCCGGCTAACAGAAAGGAGATAAGATCGAGGATTGTAACCAACTGAAGATAACTTCAAACAAACCCATCCTGGATATCGCCCCTTATCCGAAGAAGCAATCCGAGGATAACTCACACAGTTGTAATAATGATGGTTCAAATTATTGTGTCAATAAGCCTATTACTAGTCAAGTTATTAATCATGGGGTGTAACATGTTTGATCATTATGTTTAAGTTGTCCTGAGTACTTGTTAGCCAGTACTTTCACCAAGTAATCCATAACCGCGGAAAACACGGCTTCTCGAGAAGATTATCCCTGCAGGGTTGCACCAATTTGGCCGTACACTCAAGAATAACCCGCCAGATGGAAATGCACTTCCACCAAGCGGGGTACTCTACACAACCAACCATTCTTCGCATCAAGCCCAAAGAACCTTGGGCGCACGGCTAATCAAGCCCAGAAGAAAATGGACCATCATAGCACTCTAAGACCGTGTCCCCCTATATGCCGACTACGAAAGTTCCACCCTGGCCTGGGCTCGCAAAAACATGCATGCGGCAAATGGAAAACACGAACTAAATGAGGCGATTTGGACGAGATGCGAATCAGGTCAAGTTGAGGGGGCGCCCATACTCGCTTCCCAAATGCGGGTAGTGCGCTCATCATGGATCAGTAGACAAGACCCTTTTCCTATTAGGGTCGACACTAGCAGGCTTCAAAACCTCTCATGGGCCTCCTGCCGGTGCCTTATCATCAAATTTATTATTAATAGTAACATTAGCATGATTGATTGATTAAACATCGAGCCCCCACAACGTAATAGAGATAGTAACAGAAAGTAACGGATAACAGACTCGAGCAAAACAACCTAAGCATGCTAGTAAGACACGGGCTCAAACAATGGTTGTAGGAAGGGAGATGAGGCAATATCAGGTTTAAGGGATTCATGTGATGGGTTCGTAACAGAACAACTACTACTAAGGCTAGCAGAAATAGACAACGGAAAGTATCGGTAACCAATGTTGAAAGGAACACGGTGGTTCATGTGAGTGATAACTTGCCTGCAAACCCAGTAGCCTGGTACTGAGCTAAGTCCTTAGAAGGGATGTCGTAAGTATCGTCGGTCTCAACGTCGTCGTATCCGGAAGAAGCAAACAAACAAGGCAGAAAGATAAACAATCATTATCATGGCATAGGTGCACAAACATGGGATGATGCATGTCATGTTAATAGATGCATCAGAATAAACTACTTGACAAGATAACACAATTTAATTGGACCCATATGCAATTGGATTGCATATGGAAAAGATCCAATGAAATAAGTGAAAACAAATGTTTTACAACTAATTATTATGTGAGAGTTGTTAGCATGATGCATGCATGATGATAACAGCAAAATAACAACAAAATAACAATGATAGATGCAAGTGAAAAAGGAATGGAAATCATTGATCAAGTTTGGGAAGTTGGTTGATTAAACATGTCACACAAACAATTATTGTTTTCACCACTTTTAACTGTTCAAAATAGATAACAAAGTTTATATTTGAAAAGAACATCAAATTTTTGTTGGATTACATATTTCACATATTGAAATTGGAATTAGGATAAGTTAATTATGAATTAAACAATATTAAACAATTTTTAATTGAATTAAACAAGATTTAAATGGTTTAGGCAATTTTGGTTATTCAAAACAGAAAACAAAATTTATATTTGGAAAGTACATGAAAAGTTGATTGGAAAACATATTTGGTTTGTGAAATTTGGAATTTTTATAAACAAGTTATGAATTTTGCAAGTTTAAATGAATTAAACAAGAATTCAAATTTTGCACCAATTTAAAATATTGAAAACAGTAAACAAATTTTATATTTGGATAGATCATTCAATTTGGGGCAGAAAACATATTTAAAAAGTCAAAATTGGAGTTGGGATGAATTACTTATGCATTTTAGAACATTTGGTGCAAATCTGCCATTTTAATTAATATCCAGGGATTAGAATTTAATAGCAGGGACTTAGAATTTATTTTCCAGGGATCTAGATATTAATACCAGGGGCATGGTTATGATTTCTGGGATGTTTCAGTACAAAAACAAGTGAGCATAAAAATGTTTGGTTTTATGGAGGGATGGGGATTCGAACCCAGGCCCTCTCCTTCTAGGCACAGGGAGCTAACCAGCTGGGCTAGTGCTGAACTTGTGACAGATACGAGGGGCTAGGGGGGTATGTGGTTTCGCTGCGGGATGGTTTCTGAATTAACTGAACACGAACAGGTACCGATCTCGACAGGGCAGCGATGCAGCGGTGAGGGCGCCATGGCTGCTCCTGCTGGGGCGCCGGCTCGCCGGAGAGGGGGCGTCCGAGGGGGAGGGAGATGAGGGAGGAGGAGAGGGAAAGGAGGCGAGAGGAGGTGCGGAAGGGGCCTCACCTTGGTGGCGATTGGAGGCGACATGGATCGGTGCAGGCGTTGGACAGCAGGCAGCGGCAGGAGGCGGCCGGCCGGAAACCTCGACGGCGGCGCCTCCTCGGTCCACCTTCCGCCTCCGCGCCTACAGGGGACTTGGAGCTGGGAGCTCCACGGTTCCATTCCCGCCGGAATCGGGGCCGATCGAGAGGGGAAACCGCGGCGCCATGCTTCTCAAAACTCGGCCATGGCAGCTGTTCGGTGGTCTTCAGAGAACATCATCAGACATGAGTTTTGGAGGGGAAAATTTGAGGGGAGAGGAAGGCTGGCGGCGCTAGGAGGGAGAAGGAGGAGATGGAGTAGGTGGCTAGGGTTTGGAGGGCCTCGGGAGCTTCTTGTAGAGGGGGAAAAGGAGCAGGCACATGGGGGAGTTGGTGTGCTGCTTTTCTGCACCTGAAAGCGACAGGGAGGGTGAACGACCGTACGGAGGTGGGGGACGATTCGCTTGGGCTTGGTGGGCTGGGAAAGAAAGGTGGGCCTAGGGGGAGAGATAAGGGGAAGGGTTGGGCTGCCATCTCTCCTCTCTTGATATTTATTTTTTTGTACTGTTTTTTTTTGTAGTTTTGATTTTTAGAAGAAAAAGTTAATGTTTTGTTTGACAAAATTTCCATAACATTTAGGTTAGGCTAAGTAGTTAATTAGGAACCATTAAGAAAAGAAGCATTTTTATAGGGTATCCCCTATGAAATAAAAGTTTGAAATTAGTTGATTGAATTGACAATGTGTATAAATTGGTTGTAACTCAATTTGGGGTGCTGTTGAAGATGATTTGAATTTGGAACAATTGGGAATTAATTAATGGAAATAAAAGCACCATTTATTAGTTGATCAATGTGGAAATAAAATGAGAACAATTGGGTTGTTTTTATTTGTTATTTTTATTCCAAAAGTTGTAACAGAACAAGTATGAAAACATTGTTTGAATAAGGTTTGAATTTGAGTTGTGAAAACAGTGGAAAACAATTGCAACAAATAAGAACAAATGCAAACATCATGGAAACAATATGATGACATGATGCAATACTTTAATAAACAAGAAACAAAACATTCTATGGGGTAGTTTTCATACTTGGGCTGTTACAAAACGCCCCCCCTTGAAGGAATCGCGCCCCGAGATTCCTACTGAGAAAAGAAAGGTCCGGGAACTTCTTGGGAAGATCCTCTTGAGTTGTGACACGTGAAACACATCGTGCACATTGGATAGACGTCAGGGAATTTGCAAACCACCGGAACATTTTCAAGTAAAGGGAGAGGTTTTGTATGGAGGGTGTATAGCTGGATAGAATTTGATTCATTTGGGGAATAGATTATCTGGCTAGAATGGTGGAACAGAGTTATTGACATCAATGCAACACCAAGAATAACATCAATGTCAGAATCAGCAACATGAGAGTAACGAGGAATATGTGGCCTCCCATTAGAATTGGATTGTATGTTGTGGAAAAGATTGTTGACACAAAGGAATGTGATGCTCCGGTATCAAATAACACTTTAACTGGATAAGAGTTTACGAGGAAGTTTTGATTAGACGCCGGTAGAAGAATTGAATTGGAAAACAACAACAAGATTTCAACGGACGAAAAGGATGTTGTGAAGAACAGGATAACGAAGCAACACCGGGAAAACGAGAACAAAACTCCTGAGGTACTACGGAAAACCCATCCGGGCTTCTAAAGGATCAATATCTACTGCTTAAGGAATAGAGGATCTGCTTCCGGGGCCTACACGCCTCCGTTCTCAATCATGAGTAGGCAACATGATAAATCATGTTACAACCACCTCCATTCCTATGGTCTAGTAGATATAACCATCCTAGAGAAACCAGAACTCGTGAAATCCTAACTTGAATGTTTAGATGAGAAGGGAGAAATCAACGTTGCACTTCCTTACTAGAAAAGGGTGGGTGGGCGGGGAAAGAAGAAAAATGGCAGAATTCCTACTCTCACGTTTCCTTTTTCCTATATAGCTACAAAATAGTTTCTAGACTCAACTGCGACCAGTAAAAAGGGATCCTACAGGCAGACAGGCTCTGATACCATTTGTCGCACCCTGATTTCTAGGGGATACTCACCGTACGAACTGGATAGCAGATGCTTGGATTATGGGGCATAACTGCTCCCACGTCCCAGCTTCCTGGTAGGCCTGCGCTTATGCGCGACAACACAAGCACTGCTATTCCATCGTCGATGTAAACTATCCACTAGAGATCAAAGGCACTTCCGTCGACGTACTTCAAACCATACACACATGGTACGTCAACGGCGTTTAACAAGTGATATCACAACAGATCTCTACGACACAAAAGATTGAAATAAGTTGCAAATGGCTCTCATTAGAGCAGAGATAGCAAATACAATCATTCAGAGGGCACATGCCCCAACAATACATCATTACAATACAGCGGAAGCATTCAACATGTCTGAGTACAGACAAGAACCAAATAGGCCTAAGAGGCCGGAAACAAACAGACGGAGCCCATCCACGTAGTCTCGGATCCTGCCCGGGTCCGCTATCTACTCGTCAGCAGTCTCGTCATACTCCACGTAGTTGCCACCATGTAGATCCTCGGAAACGTCGTCTGCGTAAACCACAGCCCCAAAGGGGTCAGTACATAAACGTACTGGCAAGCAAGACTCACAGTTCACCAAAGTGTAACCCGTCAACACCAAGCACAGATGCCTTGGGTTCAACGGAAGAGAGGGGATATAAAAGATGCTGCAACTGGATGCGCTAACCAACTACAGAGATTCTACCACTTCCGGCTAACAGAAAGGAGATAAGATCGAGGATTGTAACCAACTGAAGATAACTTCAAACAAACCCATCCTGGATATCGCCCCTTATCCGAAGAAGCAATCCGAGGATAACTCACACAGTTGTAATAATGATGGTTCAAATTATTGTGTCAATAAGCCTATTACTAGTCAAGTTATTAATCATGGGGTGTAACATGTTTGATCATTATGTTTAAGTTGTCCTGAGTACTTGTTAGCCAGTACTTTCACCAAGTAATCCATAACCGCGGAAAACACGGCTTCTCGAGAAGATTATCCCTGCAGGGTTGCACCAATTTGGCCGTACACTCAAGAATAACCCGCCAGATGGAAATGCACTTCCACCAAGCGGGGTACTCTACACAACCAACCATTCTTCGCATCAAGCCCAAAGAACCTTGGGCGCACGGCTAATCAAGCCCAGAAGAAAATGGACCATCATAGCACTCTAAGACCGTGTCCCCCTATATGCCGACTACGAAAGTTCCACCCTGGCCTGGGCTCGCAAAAACATGCATGCGGCAAATGGAAAACACGAACTAAATGAGGCGATTTGGACGAGATGCGAATCAGGTCAAGTTGAGGGGGGCGCCCATACTCGCTTCCCAAATGCGGGTAGTGCGCTCATCATGGATCAGTAGACAAGACCCTTTTCCTATTAGGGTCGACACTAGCAGGCTTCAAAACCTCTCATGGGCCTCCTGCCGGTGCCTTATCATCAAATTTATTATTAATAGTAACATTAGCATGATTGATTGATTAAACATCGAGCCCCCACAACGTAATAGAGATAGTAACAGAAAGTAACGGATAACAGACTCGAGCAAAACAACCTAAGCATGCTAGTAAGACACGGGCTCAAACAATGGTTGTAGGAAGGGAGATGAGGCAATATCAGGTTTAAGGGATTCATGTGATGGGTTCGTAACAGAACAACTACTACTAAGGCTAGCAGAAATAGACAACGGAAAGTATCGGTAACCAATGTTGAAAGGAACACGGTGGTTCATGTGAGTGATAACTTGCCTGCAAACCCAGTAGCCTGGTACTGAGCTAAATCCTTAGAAGGGATGTCGTAAGTATCGTCGGTCTCAACGTCGTCGTATCCGGGAAGAAGCAAACAAACAAGGCAGAAAGATAAACAATCATTATCATGGCATAGGTGCACAAACATGGGATGATGCATGTCATGTTAATAGATGCATCAGAATAAACTACTTGACAAGATAACACAATTTAATTGGACCCATATGCAATTGGATTGCATATGGAAAAGATCCAATGAAATAAGTGAAAACAAATGTTTTACAACTAATTATTATGTGAGAGTTGTTAGCATGATGCATGCATGATGATAACAGCAAAATAACAACAAAATAACAATGATAGATGCAAGTGAAAAAGGAATGGAAATCATTGATCAAGTTTGGGAAGTTGGTTGATTAAACATGTCACACAAACAATTATTGTTTTCACCACTTTTAACTGTTCAAAATAGATAACAAAGTTTATATTTGAAAAGAACATCAAATTTTTGTTGGATTACATATTTCACATATTGAAATTGGAATTAGGATAATTTAATTATGAATTAAACAATATTAAACAATTTTTAATTGAATTAAACAAGATTTAAATGGTTTAGGCAATTTTGGTTATTCAAAACAGAAAACAAAATTTATATTTGGAAAGTACATGAAAAGTTGATTGGAAAACATATTTGGTTTGTGAAATTTGGAATTTTTATAAACAAGTTATGAATTTTGCAAGTTTAAATGAATTAAACAAGAATTCAAATTTTGCACCAATTTAAAATATTGAAAACAGTAAACAAATTTTATATTTGGATAGATCATTCAATTTGGGGCAGAAACATATTTAAAAAGTCAAAATTGGAGTTGGGATGAATTACTTATGCATTTTAGAACATTTGGTGCAAATCTGCCATTTTAATTAATATCCAGGGATTAGAATTTAATAGCAGGGACTTAGAATTTATTTTCCAGGGATCTAGATATTAATACCAGGGGCATGGTTATGATTTCTGGGATGTTTCAGTACAAAAACAAGTGAGCATAAAAATGTTTGGTTTTATGGAGGGATGGGGATTCGAACCCAGGCCCTCTCCTTCTAGGCACAGGGAGCTAACCAGCTGGGCTAGTGCTGAACTTGTGACAGATACGAGGGGCTAGGGGGGTATGTGGTTTCGCTGCGGGATGGTTTCTGAATTAACTGAACACGAACAGGTACCGATCTCGACAGGGCAGCGATGCAGCGGTGAGGGCGCCATGGCTGCTCCTGCTGGGGCGCCGGCTCGCCGGAGAGGGGGCGTCCGAGGGGGGAGGGAGATGAGGGAGGAGGAGAGGGAAAGGAGGCGAGAGGAGGTGCGGAAGGGGCCTCACCTTGGTGGCGATTGGAGGCGACATGGATCGGTGCAGGCGTTGGACAGCAGGGCAGCGGCAGGAGGCGGCCGGCCGGAAACCTCGACGGCGGCGCCTCCTCGGTCCACCTTCCGCCTCCGCGCCTACAGGGGACTTGGAGCTGGGAGCTCCACGGTTCCATTCCCGCCGGAATCGGGGCCGATCGAGAGGGGAAACCGCGGCGCCATGCTTCTCAAAACTCGGCCATGGCAGCTGTTCGGTGGTCTTCAGAGAACATCATCAGACATGAGTTTTGGAGGGGAAAATTTGAGGGGAGAGGAAGGCTGGCGGCGCTAGGAGGGAGAAGGAGGAGATGGAGTAGGTGGCTAGGGTTTGGAGGGCCTCGGGAGCTTCTTGTAGAGGGGGAAAAGGAGCAGGCACATGGGGGAGTTGGTGCTGCTGCTTTTCTGCACCTGAAAGCGACAGGGAGGGGTGAACGACCGTACGGAGGTGGGGGACGATTCGCTTGGGCTTGGTGGGCTGGGAAAGAAAGGTGGGCCTAGGGGGAGAGATAAGGGGAAGGGTTGGGCTGCCATCTCTCCTCTCTTGATATTTATTTTTTTGTACTGTTTTTTTTTGTAGTTTTGATTTTTAGAAGAAAAAGTTAATGTTTTGTTTGACAAAATTTCCATAACATTTAGGTTAGGCTAAGTAGTTAATTAGGAACCATTAAGAAAAGAAGCATTTTTATAGGGTATCCCCTATGAAATAAAAGTTTGAAATTAGTTGATTGAATTGACAATGTGTATAAATTGTAACTCAATTTGGGGTGCTGTTGAAGATGATTTGAATTTGGAACAATTGGGAATTAATTAATGGAAATAAAAGCACCATTTATTAGTTGATCAATGTGGAAATAAAATGAGAACAATTGGGTTGTTTTTATTTGTTATTTTTATTCCAAAAGTTGTAACAGAACAAGTATGAAAACATTGTTTGAATAAGGTTTGAATTTGAGTTGTGAAAACAGTGGAAAACAATTGCAACAAATAAGAACAAATGCAAACATCATGGAAACAATATGATGACATGATGCAATACTTTAATAAACAAGAAACAAAACATTCTATGGGGTAGTTTTCATACTTGGGCTGTTACATCAAGTTATCATTAGTTAGGTGTAAGTTGTTCTGAGTACTTGTTAGCCAGTACTTTCACCAAGTAATCCATAACCGCGGAAAACACGGCTTCTCGAGAAGATTTAACCCTGCAGGGGTGCACCAATTTGGCCGTACACGTAAGAATAACCCGCCAGATGGAATGCCTCCCACCAAGCGGGGCACTCAACACAACTCAACTCTTCTTCGCATCAAGCCCAAAGAACCACATGTTGTGCGTGCGCGGCTAATCGAGCCCCACGAAGAAAAGGGGACCCTCATAGCACTCTAAGACCACGCCGCCCTAAATGCCGACTACAAAAGTTCCACCCTGGCGCCAAGGGTTCGCACCTGCACATGCATGCATCAAATGGAAAGCCCGAACTAAGTGTGGCGATTTGGACGAGATGCGAATCGAATCAATTTGAGGGGGGCGCCCATACTCGCTTCCCACATGCGGTTAGTGCGCTCATCATGGATCAGTAGACAAGACCCTTTTCCTAATTAGGGTCGACACTAGCAGGCCTCAAAACCACGCCGGGCCTCCTGTCGGTGCCTTATCAGCAAATTATTATTACCTCAAAATTAACAGGTTATTGTTTAACATCGAGCCCCAGAACATGATGATATAGTAACAGAAAGTAACGGGTAACAGACTCGAGCAAAAACAACCCTAAGCATGCTAGTAAGACACGGGCACGAGCAAAGGGGTTATAGGAGTGGAGGTGGGGCAATATCAGGGTTCAGGATAACATGTGATAGGTTCGGAGAACAAGCAACAATACATAGGGCTAGCAGAATAGACAACGGAAAGTATCGGTATCCAATGTTGAAAGGAACACAATGGTTCATGTGAGTGAATACTTGCCTGCAAACCCAGCAGCCTGGTACTGAGCTAGATCCTTAGAAGGGGTGTCGTAAGTATCGTCGGTCTCAACGTCGTCGTCCATCCAAGAAGAAGCAAACAAACAACGCAGAGAGATAAACAATCAATAACATGGCATAGTGCACAATCATGGGATGATGCATGACCATTTAATTGATGCATAGAAATAAACTAGTTAACAAGATAGCAACATGATTAAATGGACCCATATGCAATTGGATTGCATATGGAAAGCCCATGAATTATGGTTGAATTAATTGTTCTACAACTAATCATCAGGTGTAAGTGAATTAGCATGATGCATGGATGAGGAAAACAACAAAATAACAACAATAGAACCAATTGGAAATAAGGTTTACCCATTTTGAAATTTTAGTTATTAAGTTAAGGAATTTTGGTTCCTTAAAGGTGTTACACAAGCATTTGTTGTTTTCACCAACTTTAGTTGTTCAAAATAGATAACAAAATTTATATTTGGAAAGTACACAACATTTTAAGTAGATTACATGTTTCACTTGTTGAAAAAGGATTTAGGATAATTTACTTATGAATTAAACAAGTTTAAACAAGTTTTAATTGAATTTAATTCAAGCATGAACTTATTTGAATTTTTATTTGTTCAAAACATTAAACCAAACTCATATTTGAAAAGATTATACTTTTATGGTTGGAAAACATATTTTATAGTTTCAAAAATAATTTAATTTGAGCAAGTTATGAATTTAACAATTTTAAATGATTTAAACAAGGTTTAAATTATTTAACCAATTTTAATTACTCAAAACATGAAACAAATTTTATATTTGGGAAGAGGGTTTAATTTAGCATGGAAAACATATTTCATTTGTGGAAAATGGATTTAAAATGAGCAAGTTATTAATTTGGCAATTTTAAATGCATTAAACAAGAAACAGTTGTTTTCAGCAATTTAAATTATTCAAAACAGCAAACAAAGTTGATATTTGGAAAGTACATGAAAAATTGAATGGAAAACATGTTTAGTTTGTTGAATTTGGAATTTTTATGCCCAAGTTATGAATTTTGCAAAATTAAGTGAATTAAGCAAGTTTTCAAATATTTCACCAATTTAAAATATTCAAAACAGTAAAAAAAATTATATTTGGGTAGACAATTCAATTTGGTACAGAATACATGTTTAAAAAGTTGAATTTGGAGTTAAAATGATTTATTTATGCAATTTACAAGATTTGGTATTATTCTGCCATTTTTTTATTAACTAGGGACTTAGAATTAATTTCAGGGACCTAGAAGATTAAAAGCAGGGACCTGTGTGTGATAAAGGATTTGTTCGGGTTGTGAAAAATAAAAAGTAAAATGGGGTTTTAATCCCGTGGGGGGTGGGATTCGAACCCACCCCCTAGCTGTGCGCACAAAGGGGCAGCACCAGTGCGGTAGTGATCTGTGTTGTGATAGGAATAGGGCAGGGGGGTTATGGTTCAGTTTGGCGGTTTAACTGAACTTGGCAGTTCAGTCTGCACCTCGTCAGAGAACAGGCCGCCGGCGGTCTGCTGCTCGCCGGAGGGGCGCCGTGGGGTGCTCGGGTGCGTGTGTGCTCGCAGGGGGGCTAGAGGAAGGAGGGAGGGAGGAAGGGGTCGAGGGGAGGGGAGTCACCTCGAGCGGACAGAGGAGGCGCACGGTGACGCAGTGGTGGCGACCGGCGGCAAGACATGGACGGCGGCGGCGCTCCGGGCCGTACCCGCCCGCGCCGAGGGGTGGAGGAGGGAGAGGGCGTCGGGGGGAACCCATTCCCGGCCTCGCCCTGGCCGGTGGGTGGCCCTCCCGGCGGCGATCGCCGGAGAGAAGGAGGGGGATTTTCGGGTTCAGGTTGTGGTACAGGGAATTACAGAGAGAAGAGAGCAGAGGGAGAGGAAGAGAGAAAATGCAGGCGGGGAGAGAGGAGGAGGAGAGAACTAGGGTTAGGGGGGAGACTAGGGCACGACCTAGGGTTTATAGGGAGGGGGGCGAGCTCCCTGCCGTGGCTTCTCCCTGCTCTGCTACGTGGGTGCAGTCGATGCGCCTCCGTACAGAGGTAGAAGAAAAGGGGAGCGAAGGGGTATGGGCTTGGGAGTTGGGCTGGGCCTGCTGCCCCTCTCTCTCTCTTTGCTTCCTTTTTTTTTGCAGATTGGAATAAGAGAGAAAGGGAGGTTTTTAGGAGTAGAAGATTAGTAGAAAATTTTGGATGAGTTGTTTATAGCGACAACAACATTGCAAAGCTTTTGTTTTCAAAAATATTTAAGTTATGTGGCTGTTTGAAATTTGTTTAAAATTTGAATGAGATTAATATTAATTGAAAAATAATTGAACTTGAGCAAATAAGTTTTAAATTCAAGTTTCTTGGAAGCAAGTGAATGAATTACTTTGTAATTTTCGTAATTTCAAATTGGGTGCTGTTTGGAAACTTATTTGAATTTGAATGCAAATTGCATTAAGTGAATTACTAAAAGCCAATTTTTAAATAGTTTGAACCTTATGGTTTAATGGAAACAATGATGGAAGTGTTTTGTCATTTTCATAATTTTCAAAAGAGTTGCTGTTTTGGAAATTAGTTGAATTTGGAAATGGTTTGGTATTAAATGAATTTTTGATTAGAAACAAATCAACAGTTTTGAAATCACAACTTTAATGGAAACAATTGATTGTTTTGATTTGAAATATCATTTTGGAAAATTGTAACATCACAAGTATGAAACAAAAGGTTTGAAATTTGATTTGAAATTCAAATAGAAAATAAAGGAAAACAAAGGAAAACAGAGGAAAACAATTGGAAAACAAACAAAACAAATGCAATGAACATGATGTCATGATGCAAAACATAAAATAACAGAGAGCAAACATTCTAATGGCTATTTTTCATACTTGGGATGTTACATGCCTTGAAGAAGATACCTTCAAGACATCATTATAATGAAGAGAGAAGGAAATATACAAGGTTGATCAAGTCAAAGTGCTAAGAGATGATTAAAGTTGATCAACTCACAAAGCTAGAAGATGTACCATGTGGGTTCATGGTATGGTAAGTAATTGTGCAATTAGCTTTGTGAACTAACATATAATATGTGTGCGGTATATCTATGTGGGGTTAGGTATCTTTCCATGGGCTTGCATCAAAAGGAAGATTTCATATAGCCCACGGTGGATGTCGTCAAGTTATGGTCATCATCAAGTTTGTGAAGTGTAAGTCCAAGAAAAGCATCTCGAAGATATCACGCACTTGGAACTTTCCACCCTTTTGGAGATTATGGCCAAGTGAAGATGGACTTAAGAGATACTCTCCATAGTGGCGTATGGGGGAGCAATCTATGTGTCTTCACCGACCAAAGCAAAATCAAGAAAGGTGTTCCATCTTGAGGAGGTCAAGATCTTCATCATCTAGCTCAAGTGGAATTCTCAAGGCAAAGGTATGATCTTGATAGGTTTATATTTTACCGGTCTCATAGCATTAGTTGGGAGACCGGGTTATAGGATAGATAATCGTACTATCAATAGGGGCTCTCACATTAGCAACTTGATCATATCATTCAGAGAGAGCTCAAATCTTTACATAATTTGCATCGTATTTATTGTTTCTTATTTGGCTTTTATATATGTAGGGTTTTGGTGCTTATTGTGATCTTCATGACAATCCAAGGTTTATCAAAAACGGATTTCGCATGGAAAAGTTATTGTGTTTTTTATATTGGAGGTTTTACCGGTTGCTCATTTATAGATAGGTCAAACCTTTTGTCGTTTAGTTTTATCCTCCCTTGTTGAACTATCATGTTTCTTTGTATAATCATGTATTTCTCGTTGTTGCAATGTTAACGAGCCCAAGATCATCGAAAACGGAGTTCATATGCAAACGATATGATGTTTTTAATATTAACGATTTTCTGAAAACTGTGAGACCGGACTGGCCAGGCTTAGGCCGGCCTCGGGCCCCCTAGGCCGAATAGTTTAGGTGCCTGACTGGCCTACACGCAGAAAGGCCGGCCCATGCCGGTACATGCAGAGATGCCAGCCCAGGCCGGGACGCGTACAGAAGTCGGTCTAGCCGGCCTCCAGGTCGGCCCCTAGTCCGGGACGCGTAGAATGCCCTAACGGGAAGATTTGGGGTGGGGGCTATTTAAGTGCTCTTCTTAACCATTGGTTCCCTACTTCTTAAGAATGTTTTGTTGGAACGCGTAGAGATAAACAAAACTTTTTCCTACGCGGTACTACCAAGATCTAGCCGAGGTAGAAGGCCACGATGATTACCACTAGACGCGCGGTTGCGGATTATCGATGAAGCGCACCGGGGCAGTGCAGTCCCACGATCCGATCCAGCCGATCCGATCCCGCGAACGTCGAAGTGCTGAACGTACAGCACCTCTGCCGGTACCCACACGTACGAGGAGGAGCTCCGACAGCGGACTGCTAGGTCCGGTGCGACGGCTGGACTGAGTGGGGCTAGGGTTCCCAACGCATGGGAGTGGACTAACTTGCCCGCTGGGCAACGTGCACCCCTCTTTATATACCGAATGGTAGTGGGCTTCACAACACTTGTGGCCCATTCCCTCTGTGAGTCCGACTCACAAAACCACTCCCTTTCCGGTTCGGGTCCAACCCGACCAATACATTTGCTCCCGCTCTTAAGTGTGCGACCGTGCAGGCTCATGGCGACTTGGACACGATTGGAGTCCGACTCCCGATCGATCAATCGGTAGCGGCTCCTAGCAGAACGTGCCGACTCCCAAGTCCCATTGAGTCATGACGACATACCTTCCAATGTGACTTTCATCTTAGTCCCTTTTGCCTGACGATATACCTTGTCGAACTATGGGCGATTTATCGTCATCCCTTAAATAGTTCGACTCTCTTCTCGATCCGTGATATGTGATTCATCTGACTAACTCTTAGTCAACAGACATAGTTAACACTTAACTGAGTCGCGCATGGCCATACTTCCTGAATCATATCACTCGAGAGGGCCCAGAGAATATCTCTCCATTCGGAGGGGCAAAATCCCATCTTGATTATCCACATCACGCAGCTTGCTTCTCATTCGACCCGAACTCTGCCTTTATAGCCGCCTTGTCACAGAACAGCGTTTGACAGAACCTAAGTCAGCGATCCACAACTCGGATTGTGCGACAACCTCAGGTCTAAGGATTACATTGATTGAGACATGCAAATGACGATTTGCTCGTTGCATCTCAATGTGGGTCAGTCCGACTTGCTAAACTCTTTAGCCAAGTCCGTGATCGTTGGAATGGCATCACCATGCCCATGACAAGTGGAACCGTGTCATCAGCCAACACTCACATTAGTCTAGGGTGTGTGTCCAGCACAACCTAAATGACCAAGGACAATCTAGTATGAACAACATGAATACATAGTTCCACAATCGAATCACATATTCAATGACATGTATCAGATGTTCAAAACAAGGACAATTTAATAACTTTATGAATACATTGGGAATTACATCATACATGATTGCCTCTAGGGTATATTCCCAACAGTCTCCCACTTGCACTAGAGTCAATCATCCTGGCATCATATGCCTAGGCATCGAATGCCCATACCTCTCATGCGCGCCTCATGCTTAGGCTGTGGTATCGCCTTTGTCAACGGATCTGCAATGTTTGCATCCGTGTGTACTTTGCATAACTTGATATCACCTTGTTCGACAAACTGGAGAATGAGGTGGTAACGCATGAGTATATGTTTGTTCTTCTGGTGTTGTCTAGGTTCCTTGGCTTGTGCGATAGCACCATTGTTGTCACAATATACGTCCAAAGGATTGGACGCGCCCTGAACCACACCAAGATCTATCAGGAGGTTCCTGATCCAAATAGCTTCCTTTGCCGCCTCTGAGGCAGCAATATACTCAGCCTCTGTTGTAGATGCAGACACCGTATCTTGCTTGGAACTCTTCCAGCTCACAGCCCCTCCGTTCATCACGAACACGTATCCAGATTGCGAACGAGAATCATCTGAGTCGGTGAGATAACTCGCATCCGTGTAACCCTTTACACTGAATTCCTCATCACCTCCATAAACTAGGAACATTTCCTTAGTCCTTATCAAGTACTTAAGGATGTTTTTAACCGCTGCCGAGTGGGCTTCGCCAGGATCAGCCTGGTATCTGCTCGTAATACTTAGAGCATAGGAAACATCTGGCCTAGTACAAATCATGGCATACATGATGGATCCGATTGCCGAAGCATACGGGATCACACTCATCCGACTTCGCTCATCAGTCGTCGAAGGACACTGAGTCTTGCTAAGTTTTACGCCATGGGACATCGGCAAGAATCCCTTGACTCTTCCATTTTGAATTTCTTCAAAACTTTGTCCAGATATGTACTCTGACTCAATCCAATGAGCCGCCTCGACCTATCTCTATAGATCCTGATTCCTAATATGTAAGTCGCCTCACCCGAATCCTTCATTGAGAAACTCCTTTCCAATGACTCTTTGGTTTCTTGCAACATCATGACATCATTTCCAATCAGTAATATGTCATCCACATATAAGATTAGAAAATTTACTTTGCTCCCACTAAAATTCTTGTATAAACAAGAATCATGATCGCTCTTGATGAAGCCAAACGATTTGACTACCTCATCAAAACGAATGTTCCAACTCCGAGATGCTTGCTTCAACCCATAAATGGATTTCTGAAGTTTGCATATCTTGTCAGCGTTAGCTGGATCGACAAAACCTTCGGGTTGTATCATATACACGTCCTCAGTTAAATTTCCATTAAGGAAAGCCGTCTTGACATCCATCTGCCATATCTCATAGTCAAAATAGGCTGGTATGGCTAACATGATCCGAACTGATTTAAGCATCGCTACTGGCGAGAAGGTCTCGTCATAGTCAACTCCTTGAACCTGTCGGAACCCCTTCGCGACAAGTCGTGCTTTATAGATGGAAACATTGCCATCCATATCAGTTTTCTTCTTAAAGACCCATTTGCACTCGACGGGTCTTGCACCGTCAGGCAGATCAACCAAATTCCAAACTTGGTTTTCATCCATGGACTTTAACTCGGATCTCATGGCTTCAAGCCATGACTCGGAATCGGATCCCACCATCGCTTCCGAATAAGTTGCCGGCTCATTACTGTCTAACAGTAAAACATCACGAGCATTTTGTAATCTGGCAGATCTCCGTGGTTCAGGTGCTGTTACCGTTGTAGGTACCACGACCGGCTCAGCCTCCAAGGCGTTCGCCGACTCTCCCCTAGCCGGTTCCTCTCGAATTTCTTCGAGTTGCACTGTGCTCCCACTGACTTCCCGACCGAGAAACTCTTTCTCAAGGAAGACACCATTCCGAGCGACAAACACTTTGCCCTCTTCCCGGTTGTAGAAGTAGTACCCCAAGGTTTCCCTCGGAAACCCCACGAAAATACACTTATCCGACTTGGGCGTGAGTTTGTCCGACTGAAGTCGCTTGACAAATGCTTCACAACCCCAAATCTTAAGAAAAGACAAACTTGGCCTTTTGCCAGTCCACATCTCATGCGGTGTCTGCTCTACTGACTTTGA
>JAPCYS010001997.1:0-65072 GCA_028641055.1 Alopecurus myosuroides | reverse complement strand
TTTTTTTTTTGAAATGGGAGACTGGGCCCCGGCCTCTGCATCAAAATGATGCACACAACCTTATTTTATTAAGGTAAAAATAAAACATCCAGACTTTAAGTGCATTACAAATCACGGATCCGACAAAGTGTCCACAAAGATCAGCCACACAAACAAAGAAAAATTATGCATTGATTCGCCTCGTATTAAGCCACCCAGCCTGTCTGTAGATAACCCGAACGAACGCCATCAGTCGAGCACAACATGTATCCATAAGTCCGCGCTAGTCCATGGCTAGAAGAAATGACCATGTCTGGATAGAATAGACCGCCTTGTTTACAACCTGCAAAAAGTGAGGGTTTTTGTTACACACCACTTCATTTCTACTATTCCAAATTTCCCATAAGAAACCAGCCACACCAATTCGAATTCGTGCTTTTGTTTTCTTGTCTATGCCATTTAGCCAGGTACCACACATATTCGCAATGCTAGTTGGTGGATAAATGCTAAACGTAAAGTGAATCAGACGCCAAATATCACGGGCAAAAGGGCATGCTATAAATAAATGTTCTACAAACTCATCTGTATCGCAAAAAACACATTTTTTACAGCCATGCCAATTACTCTTAATCAACTTATCCTTAGTGAGAATAACTTTTCTATTCAGGAACCATAAGAAGATTTTAATATTTAATGGCACCTTTAATTTCCACAAATATTTTCGCAAAAATCTTGTGGATCCGTGTAGCAAGTCGGTATAGTACGATTTTACGGAGAACGACCCATCAATCGTTAGCTTCCAACAGAACACATCTATTACACATCTACCAAATTGAGCCAACACTCTCTCTGGTGACCCAACATACTCCTACGGAACCGGATGTTTAGAGGGTTATGTGCTAGCACGTTCGCTACGGTAACATGTTTATGTAAGGCCACTCTATACAAAGATGGATATGATTGTGATAACGGCTCATCACCTAACCATGTGTCCTCCCGAAAACGCACCTGCTGTCCATTCCCTAAGGAAAACTTGCCAGAAAACAAATCATTCTTCACTCTCATAATCCCTTTCCAGAAGGGTGAGTCGGAAGGATTAGCCTCTACTTGAGATAACGTTTTATCCCCGAGATACTTATTAGAGAGGAGTTCTTGCCATACTCCATCTTCAGACAAAATTTTGTACAACCACTTACTTAGCAAACACTTGTTTTTAAGTTGTAGTACTTCAATCCCTAGACCACCTTGGTCCTTCGGACGGCACACAATATTCCATTTCGTGAAACGATATTTTCTCTTCTTCACATCACTTTGCCAAGCAAATCTCGATCGGTAGAAATCCAATCGTTTCCTAACCCCGATAGGTATTTCAAAGAAGGATAGAAGAAACATAGGTAAACTTGATAGGACCGAGTTTATCAAAATGAGACGATCCCCATAAGATAACAATTTTCCTACCCAAGAACAAAGTTTACTATCAAACCTATCCTCGACCGGTTTCCACTCCTTATTTAAAAGTTTTCTATGATGAATTGGTATACCAAGGTACTTAAAAGGTAGATTTCCTACCTCACACCCTAAAATATGGCGGTAGACATGTTCAACCTCTTTAGCCTTACCAAAACAAAAAATCTCACTTTTATGAAAGTTTATTTTCAGGCCTGATAGTAACTCAAATATCGCAAGAATGAGCTTCATATTTAAGGCCTTTTGGACGTCAAGTTGCAAGCAACGGATAATCGCAGTAAGCAAAGTGTGTAATGTAAACAAAGTAAACATCGTTGTTTTCTCCCTCATGGAAACATCACACCATCCTTTGGTGAGCATGGAGGGCAATCAAATAAGGTATGAGTTAAAGAGTTACGCTCGTTGGGAGGTAGACATGGGTAGCTCCATTCTTCCTCCTCTTGATCATCACTCTCCTCATCTTTTCATCCAGTGAGCTTCCATATTCACCAGTTTCTTCTTCCATAGGTTCCTAGAAGGCATTAGTCTCTCCCTTTGGGGGGGGGGGGAGAATTGATTAAGATATTGAAGTATGTAGTAATTACAATCCTTGTAATTATCAAAGCAATATTCAAGTATAACATAAATCTCATATTTATAAGGTGCATCATCAATACTTTCAAGAAAATAAGCAATTTTGAATGCACCCTTCCAAGCAATAAATTCCTCAATTTGTTCCACATCATCCAAGTCATAATTCCCCTTAACATAAGAAGATATGGTAACATTATCATTATACTCACATTGAAAAGGGATGTGTTTATACCTCCTACAACAAGAAGATTTATCAAAGAAACGAGTAACATTATAAGTAGAGCACAAGTTTTGAACATAGTCATGCAATTTATTAATTTGCTCCCATAAGTGTATCCCTTTTTGGGACAAGCGGTGTACCTTATAATATTATTGTTGTTCATCCGTGAACCCACCTTGCCAATAAGATATAGTTTCGAAGAAATCAACCATTGATAGCAAGCATGATAAAGCAAGTAACAAGCAAAACAATAACAAAGTAAAAATAATTGGAGGTGAGAGACTCCCCTAGCAGAAATTCTCTTCCTCTCCAGCAAAGGCGCTAGAAAATAGCTTGATGGTGCAGGTCTTGCACTCGTTGGGAAACCCCAAGAGGAAGATATGATGAGCACAGAAGCTGCTTTCCCTTAGAAAGAAACCAAGCTTTAGTCGACCAACAGGAGGAAGGAGTAACTTCAGAAGGTTGATGCAGCTGAGATGGCAGGGTGCAATACCGGTTCACCATCAGGATGGAACCTTTACAACAAAAACAATTCACTTTGCCCCAACGAAGCAGTGAGGTTTTCAATCTCACCAGTTTTGCTGATAACAAAGAGGTTAAATGTATGGTGTGGAAAACAGTATGACAACAGTAGAAGTAGTATGAAAACAGTGGAAGCAGTGTGTGTATTATTAGAATGAGAAAGTCGGTCGGGGTCCACAGTTCACTAGAGGTGTCTCTCCATACAAGATAGCTAACATGCGTGGTGAACAAATTACAGCTGGGCAATTGACATATAAAGAACATGCATGACATAAAAATTACTATGAGATTCATGCGCGCATTACAACAAAATACATAGATCGTCATACAACTGCATCTATGACTAATAATCCACCCTTCGAATATTGTCCGAACAAACGTTGGGTATTAAGTTGCAAGTAACGGATAATCGCAGTAAGTAAAGTGTGTAATGTAAATAATGTAAACGAAGTAAACATCGTTGTTTTCTCCCTAATGGCAACATCACATCCTCCTTTGGTCAGCATGGAGGGCAATCAAATAAAGTATGAGTTAAAGAGTTACTCTCATTGGGAGGTAGACATGGGAAACTCCATTCTTCCTCCTCTCGATCATCACTCTCCTCCTCTTTTTCATCCAATGGCTTCCAGATTAAGCAGTTTCTTCTTCCATAGGTTCCTGGAAGGCATTAGTCTCTCCCTTTGGGGGAGAGAATTGATTAAGATATTGAAGTATGTAGTAATTACAATCCTTGTAATTATCAAAGCAATATTCAAGTATAACATAAATCTCATATTTATAAGGTGCATCATTAATACTTTCAAGCAAATAGGCAAGTTCGAATGCACCCTTCCAAGCAATAAATTCCTCAATTTGTTCCACATCATCCAAGTAATAATTTCCCTTAACATAAGAAGATATGGTAACATTATCATTATACTCACATTGAAAAGAGAGATGTTTATACCTCCTACAGCAAAAAGATTTATCTAAGAAATAAGTAACATTATAAGTAGAGCACAAGTTTTGAGCATAGTCATGCAATTTATTAATTTGCTCCCATATGTGTAACCCTTTTTGTGACAAGCGGTGTTCCTTATAATAATATTGTTGTTCATCCGTGAACCCACCTTGCCAATAAGATCTAGTTTCAAAGAAATCAACCATTGATAGCAAGCATGATAAAGCAAGGAACAAGCAAAACAATAACAAAGTAAAAATAATTGGAGGTGAGAGACTCCGCATGCAGAAATTCTCTTCCTCCCTGGCAACTGCGCCAGAAAATAGATTGATGCTGTAGGTCTTGCACTCGTTGGGAAACCCCAAGAGGAAGGTATGATGAGCATAGCAACAGTTTTCCGTCAAAAAGAATCCAAAGTTTAATCGACTAGTAGGAGAAAAGAGTAACTTTAAAAGGTTGATGCAACTGAGATAGTGTGGTGACCCAGCACACCACTGCATGTGTAGTGCGCAAGTCGGTGACATAATACTCACAGAAGGACTTATCCGTGAATATTACATCCCTCAGAGTAGTACAACAGAAACATAGCAGGTCCAGGAAAAAATATAGGATACAAACTTCATTAAAAAATCTCGAGAATCTTTTTTTAAAGATCAAAGAAGATCTCATACAAATGAAACATCAGAAGAAGCAATCGAAAATCCAAGCTGGAGAAGAACTCAAGCTCAGAATTAATCTACTACGCCTGATGCCAGACCTAATCTATGGCTTATAACATCTAACTCCAAGAATGGACTCCACCTGCACCTTGATAGCTTCTCCTCCATCAGCATTGTTGATGATGATGCTTCACGATGACGACTTCCATCAGGCTTCAACTCTAAGCAGGGGTCAAAAGGGAACGAATGAGTAACGAGCGTTACTCAGCAAGTTCATGATATATAGGGAATAGTTTGATGCACTAACTACAACTTTAGACTCAAAAGAGTCATAAGATAATGCAAGGTTTTTGTAAATCTTCCTTCAAGAGGTTTCTTTTAATTCTGAAGACTATTCCCGCCAGATCTTCACAGGACTAGAACTTCATGGAGTTGCCTTTCCTGCGGCGTTCGCAGCTCCTTCCCGGAACAAGGGGTAACATGTCACATCCTTTTACACTCTGCAGAGGTGCGTTACTTTACCCATGGACGACCAAGACCATGTTGCACAACCAGGCTCGAGATCCTGTCCACTCCCACTCAGGTGTGGGGCCCGATTGTTGGTCCAAGCCAAACCGTGCTTCTCCGCACAACGCATGCCCACCCATTTCTGCCAGCAGGTTGAACGCCAGATTCCACCCCTCACGATGGAGATACGCGCCCCTGGCAGACACTCATAGACCCCAGAGTCCGTGGGACGTAAGGGCTCCCACCCATGTGCATGTAGTCCCGCAGAACCTACATCGTACATCTCTGGCAGCCCGTTGACATGCGAACGAGAAAAGATCACGGCTGTCTTACTCCCCCCATAGAAGACCCGTGGTTGACGCGAATTTACGGCGCAAGAATCCTGACGGCAGTTGTGATTAATCCTAGGTAATACTTTCCCATGCAGATGGAACCTTCCTTTGACCTATTCATCTTACCATGGTTCCACCCGCCCACCAAACAGAACACTACCACTCGGGTATTCATTCAATTAGTCATATTATTATAAAAATTAGGATCATTCTTTCTTTTGAGCGTAGGTGGTAATACGATAGGGTTTTTGCAAGTAGTTCGTTATGAAATACTGCAAAGGATATGAGCAAGTGATGAACTTTCCTTGAATTGAAATAACCATAACAATCAATGTCTTCGGGGTTTGAGGGTCGCATAGACAATTCCGACATCTGAAAGATAGCAAAGTAGTCCTGGTAAGGACTACAGAAAACATTGGCAAGATGATACATGCATAGTAATGAGATGCATCGTGAATTACCCTAGAAAACACCCCAGCTTATAAGTGTAAGCCACGTTTGATACGATATCTTAATCACACAGATTTTAGGTGAAATGTTTCATTACTTGTGGTGAGGTAGTTATTGGTTCTTTTAGATTTACATGTGTTTCACTTTTACTTAGCAATCAATTTTTATCCTATTTAGGTATAAGTGTTTATTACTTGGTGAGGTAACAAGACAATAGCACATGGAAAACAATTATTGAAGAGGTAATAAAATGTTTGATTTTATGTTCCAAAAGTGTGGAGCTTATGACAAGGTTTTGAATTCAAACTGATGAACTAGTACAATAATCTTTATCATCCCAATACTTTCTAAGGACTTGTGATGATAGGTTTTAGTAGGTGTGAAAACATTTAAGGATTAATAGTAAGGAAGGTAATGATGTAGTCCCTCCGTTCCACAATATAAGATGTTTTAGACATTTTTCACATTCACATATATACACATGTATCTAGACACATTTTAGTGTATATGTACACTCACTTTAGTGTGTATCTAGACAACATGTGAAATAGCTAAAACATCTTATATTATAGAACGGTAGGAGTAGTAGTTATTTCTGGTTATAATGGAATATTATAGAATTCCATTATACTTTTAGAAGAAAGTTTATGAGTTTAATAGAATTTTTATGTTTGACATATTTGAATTGGAAATGACTTTCTCTTTAATTTGATATATCATTTGAAATTTTCTGAAAAGATTTGAATAAGATATTAATTTATTAATTTTAAATTAATTAAATGGTTAGGCAAAATATTGTACACATGAAAAATTTGTCAAATGACTATGAAAACATCATAGATGAGTTGCATTTGTCATTTGGAGCATTTTGGTATATAACTTGTATTTTTCTGATTTTATGAATTATTTATTATTTTTCTCAATTTTAAATGATTTAATTTAAATTCAAATGATGTTCAAATTTTAACTTCATCAAACATTTTTTAAAAGTTTATAAACTCTTAGATTATATTTTTCTAAACAATTCCATAATTTATTTATATTTTTCAGATAAGTATTTTAAAAGTTATTGAATTATTAAATTTAATCCTTTTTCTGTAATTTTTAAATTGACAGGCGGGCCAGCCCTGTCATTATTCATTTTTTTATTTGTAATAAGAAATAACTGAAGAAGAAGGCCCACGGTGACATCATGCTGACGTCACCGTGACGCCAGCCACTGGCCGGAGCTGCTCAGGTGAGCATGCCGGCGGCGGCTCGGGCTGTTCTGGCCCACACGAGTGGCACCAGAAGAGGGAGTGCGTCGAGGCGAACCCGCAGGTGGCGGCGCCGCCTCGCCTTGGCCACCGGAGGCTCGCCGGCGTGTCGAAACGACGGCGGCGCTCTCGGCCCCCCCACGGCGATGAGGTTCCCGACCACCAGAGGACAAACAGGGGTACTAGAGGGTAGAGGAGCTCACCGTGGACACAACGGCGGTGTCGGTGTGACAAGGTGATACCGCAATCGATGGCGGCATGCTGATTTTGACGGCGGCCGGAGCGGGTGACGGTGGTTCGATTCGGCCCCTCCAGGGCATCCCAGCCTCCGCGCGGCCTTGAGAAGGTTGAGGAGACGACGACGAAGCTGCAGAGCCCCTCATCAGAGCACCAAGAGAAACAGGCGGTGGTGAGGAGAGATCGCCGGAGCTAGGGTTTCTGCCCTCAGCAGAACAGAGAGGAGAGAGGGCGCAATCCGGAGGAAGAGATGAGGCAGAGGGCGGGTTGGATACGCTCTCCTGCTTCTTATCCGCGCGAGAACGTCGAGCAGGAGGTGGCACTGCGGCGGCCGGGGCATCGACACGCACGGCGTCCTTCTGGCCGGAGAAGAAAACGACAGGGAATAACATTTTATGGAAAACCTCCTGGAAGTTTTACAAATTACTAAGAAGTCCTTCTGTCGTATAAACTGAATATAAAACCTTTGTTTTCAGGACCTAAGCAGAAAAATTAATAAAAAATATATTTGAATTCCTCATCAAATTTTACATCTTACCATGTTTTGTTTTGGTGAATTTGAAGAATATTTGTATTTTTATTTAGGGTGCTAGATTCAGTGGTTTTGTTGTTTTCTCTTCTTTTAATTTTATTTAATGGCTTTAAAATTATGCTAAAGCATGTTTAATAAAAGTACACACTCCAAGCTTGTGGATACCAAGATGGTGTATCACAATTGGACAATTTTAGGTATAATCCCTTATAGAAAATAGTTTGGTAACACTAGTGAGTAGTGTTTTTATCTGTTATGGAAAATTCACCAATTATGAAATATCACTCCAAGTCATACCAGATGATTTTTACTTGGTGAAGGGACTTGTTTTCTTTTAGGTGGCTTGGTTATTTTCATAACTAAGGTTCTTATCATGTCTGGTGGATATTTCTTCATGTTGGGGCGCAAGCCATATTTGTTATTGTATGCACTTAATCATGTGGAAAACAAGAGCGGCTTTGGAATCTTATTTGCTTGTTTTCCCATAGGTTCCAATATGGATGTTATCCCATGTTGGTTTTAGAACATGCAATCATTTACATGGTTATCTACAGATGAATCTTTGTTGTTATCTATTAGTCTTGTGTATGAAAAGGATCTGGAAAACAAGATATTAAGCTTGTTTTCATCTACCTCCACATATCAATACATGTGGATGCAATTTCTTTTATTAATTCATTCTTAATAATTATTTCCATTTAAGACATTACTATGAGTTCCTCATTTCTGATGGGCTTGACAAGGCATAGAGGTTATAGATTCTCTAACATTAACTAATGCTTTACTGAATAATTTCTTACTGAGACAGTGTTTCTCCTTGTTGATTTATGTTGCTTGTTGTTCTTCTCTCTAGTTGCCACTTGTCTTCAAATTGCCTTTTTCCATTGCAGGTAGGTTCCTCTCTTGGTTTCCAACCTCAACTGTCTCACCATTGTGGTGAAAACAACCAATTTCTCCAAACAAATATTTTACTTAGATGATTATAAAAGAATGTGAGTCTATTTAATGACATCAAGTTACCATATGCATATAAGAAGAATTTGTTAACAAGTGGATCAGACTTGCCTCCAAATTACTAATCGTATACAATTGGCTGAGATGTACTAGGCTATTCAACCCTCTGTTTGTTTGTGTATGACACTCAATTGTTTGAGTATACAAAAGTGATCTGTTAACAAGGTAGCTAGTATTTTTATCAAACTACTTCTATATAACACTAACGTTGGAGTATCACACTATTTCAAGAGAGTTTTTTTTTGAAAGTGTTACCATAGGGAAAAAACCCTATGGTGTGATTTTCAAATTATATATATGAAAGCCAGGAGCTTACAAAAAGGAGGGAGAGGGGGGAGGTGAGATTGATTGTACAAGCAATACAATTAGGGGGGAAGAGATGGACTTGAAAGTAAATAAACATTAGGAAAAGTAATTGGAAATCCAAGCTAAAAACCCTTGCAGAAGTAAAGGTGGAATCCTATGTTGGTGCAGGAGGAGATCCTCATGGAATGTGCTCTTCCACCTCGTGAAAGTTGGAGTAATGCCATGGAAGATAAAGTCATTTCTGCTCCTCCAGATATTCCAGCAAGCACATACAAATATCTCAGTAAAATGGTCTCCTCTGAAATCCTTTTTGGCCCGAAGAAATCTCTGGGAGAAAGGGAGGGATGAGTCCCACTTTATTCAGGGAAAATTCCAACAGTTAGCAGCAAACTGACAGGAGAAGAAAAGATGGTCTCTGGTTTCACAAACATTGTGATCACAAAGGATACAGCTTGATCACCCCTCAAATGACCAATGCTTCCTGAGCATTAGGTCTTTAGTGTTCAATTTATCCATATGCAATAGCCAGGCAAACACTCTTAACTTGGGTAGACATTTTGATTTCCAGATTGCAATAAAAGATTCTTGTTTGGGCAGTTGAGAGACCATGTAGTTGTAAAATCGAGAGGAAGTGAAGACATTAGAACCCCAAGGGAAGCATCTTGTGTCTTCCAATTCATTGTTGAGCATAATGGAGTCAATTAGCATATGTAATTGGTTGAGTTCATCAAATGCCTGAGAGGATAATGGCAATGCAAATAAGTTATCAATGTCCCATGAAGACATCACCTCTGCCACCGATGAGTTCTCATTTAACACAAACGAGTATAGACGAGGAAAACGATCACATACCAAAGTCTTGTTTAGCCAAAAGTCTTTCCAAAATAATGTTGTTAGACCATTGTTTATGTTTGATGTAGTAATACTCCTGTAGGTACCAATGAGTTTGAAGATGTCTCGCCACCAAAAGGAGCCTCGGGCAGATTGTGCGTGAGGAGGTGAGTTGGTATCATATAGGGACCAGACTAGACGCACCCACGGGGTATCATGCTTGCAATAAAATTTGTGGAGATGTTTCATGAGCAGGGCCTGATTATGTATGTCAATGTTCTTGATCCCAAGTCCACCATGGATTTTCGGCTTACATACGAGAGGCCAAGCTGCTAGCGACTGAACACGACCCTCATCATCTTTGCTCCATAGACATTGTCTCCTCACCCGATCGAACAGAGCAATAGTGGTTTTAGGGATACGTAGAGAGCATAAGAAGTGCACCGGGAGGGAAGATAGGACAGAATTGACTAGAGTAAGTCGACAGCCATAATCCAGAAAGCGGACTCTAGCATTAAGCCGTCGCTCCACTTGGTCCACAATAGGAGAGAGATCATGCACTGTTGGGCGGGTGTCGCCCAGGGGGAGCCCAAGGTAGGTAAAAGGTAGAGAGCCTGTAGCACATTCCAGGGTGCTGGCCAGAACATGTAATTTCTCTTGAGTAATGTTGATAGGAACTAGGCAGGATTTGGAGTAATTTACATGTAAGCCCGTGGCAGCAGAGAATCTAGTCAGAAGAGTTTTGAGTGTAGCAAGCTGAATGGGGCATGCTTGGAGAATAAGTAGTGTATCATCAGCATATTGGGCAACTAGGAAATCAGCTCCAGGAATCGGTAGAGGTGGTGTAAGAGATCCAGCAAGCATATGTGAGTTGATCATGGATTGAAGAAGGTCAGCCCCAGCAACAAATAAAATAGGAGAGAATGGGTCTCCTTGTCGAACACCTCTGCGACATGGGAATTTCTTTCCTGGGACCCCATTCAGTAAGACCGAGGAGGTTGCAGTGTTAAAGATAGACTGCACCCAAGTAAGCCATCTATCATCAAATCCCCAACATTTAAGAATAGCTAATACGGCAGCATGTTCAATAGTGTCAAATGCTTTAGCAAAATCCAATTTTAGGATAACAACCTCAGCTTTGGATTGTTTACATTGGTGGATATACTCATATGCCCAGCCAAGACAGTCATGGATTGATCTACTGGTAAGGAATCCATATTGATTAGCATGGACAAGCTCCAAAATTTTGCTTTGCAGACGATTAGCCAAAAGTTTAGTAATCAGTTTAAATGAGGAGTTCAATAAGGAGATAGGCCTGAAATCATTTGGACAAGTAGGGCAAGGTAATTTTTGGATGAGAGCAATGTAGGCATCATTGATACTCTGAAGATTAACCTTATTGGACCAGAAATCATCACATAGTTTGTAGAAATCCCATTTAATAATTGGCCAGCATATTTTAAAGAAGATTCGAGAGAAACCATCAGGACCAGGAGCTTTATCAATAGGTGTATCAGCAATGACTTTATCAATTTCTTCATGTGAGAATGGTGAGGAGAGGGCCTCAAGGCCATCCCTAGCAGAGATATATGAAGAAAAATCAAATAATGGATCAATAGGTGAAGAGATACCGAGCCTTTGCTTGAATGCTGTTCTAAGAATACCAGCTTTCTCAAAGTGCTCCATAGCCATTGTACCATCTCCTCTGTCTAGTGTAGCGATCATATTATGTCTATACCGAATAGATGCCATTCAGTGAAAAAATTTGGTGTTTTCACCACCAAACTTAGCCCATCGAGTGGTACAACGTTTTTTCCAATACTCAAGCTTGCAATCAAGAAGGGTTTTGAGCTTATGTTTAACTATGCCCCGAAAATTCCATTCAGTAATGTGCAGTGGGCGCAGTTCTTCAATTTCATCAAAGTGAAGAATAGTTTTATTGCAATTTTCGATGTAAAGGGAAATCATTGAAATACTGGTTGACCAATTTCGGAGGGCTTTGCGTAGAAGTTTGAGTTTGCCCGAGATGGATCGAGCACTATCCCCTGGGCAATGGATATTCCAGATTCTTTGCACAAGATCCATGAAGCCTGGGAGCTTAACCCAGTGATTTTCGAACCTAAATACCGATCCACGAGGGATATCCGTGCCAATAGAGACGACACACGGCGAATGATCAGAAATAGGACGAGACAACGTGCGGACAGTAGAGTTAGGATATTTAATCGTCCACGCATAAGAGGTGAAGAATCAGTCGAGTTGAATTAACAGGGGTTCCGATTGCATATTGCTCTAGGTATAGCATCTATCTTTGATGGGGAGCTCGATGAGGCCAAGGTGACCAATGATCTCGTTAAACGTAGCCATATCTACAGTATTAGCGCCTGGTCGGTTACGGCTGTCAGAGTAGCGGTAGAAATTAAAATCCCCTAGAACGATCCAATGGGCATCGGAAGGAATGTCTAAATGAAATAACCAGGCAACAAAATTATCTCGCGCAATGCCATCACAGGGTCCATATACATTAACTAGAATAAAGGATTCAAGCGTAGTAGCAGAGGTGAAATCCAAAACTAGCGCAAAAGACTCTTCAAGCAGTACGTGGGCACTGAATTTTTGGCTAGGCCAGATGACAATAATTCCACCAGAAGATCCATCCGAGGGGACAAAAGCAAAACGATCAAAACGTCTAGGCGCAAATAATTTGATAAAAGCAAGGTCGAAACTAGCGCGCTTTGTTTCTTGAAAACATAAGATAGAAGCATTACTCTCTGAAACCTTGTCGCGGATAAGCGGCCATTTTTCCGCTCCATTCAGTCCACGAACATTCCAACATAGAATGTGCCACATAAGGTTCGATAACTTAGGTTTAACAAAATGAGTCGACATCACGCAAAATAGATAAAAACACTAATGATAGGAAGGATAACAATCCAACAGAAGCTTAAGAAGCTAGCTGCAGACCGTCAGGCAGAAAACACGTTCAGATAGGTTTGGCCTGGTGGAGCTTGGCTGCCGTAAGCTCCTCAGGTTCAATATTGCAGTCCTCGATACCAATGCGTTGCATCTCTGTCATAAGAGTGACAGGGGGGCAATGGATTTAGGGGTATGAGTACCCTTGCGGCGAGAAGGACCTAAAGGTAGGGATTCAAACTTATAGCCCTCATTGTTGCTCCTAGTAGACCGGCGCACCGTAGCCACATGGATAGGAGTAGGAGCACGACGAGGACGTCCACGTTCAGAGCGCAATGGAGAGGGCACAGTATCCCCAGCAAGTGTCATTGCAACCTGAAAGTTGCCGTCAGAAGAGGCACACTCCTCCGTCAGACCAGCGAACTGACTGATGCCGTCAGAAAATAGAGCAGGTGTGCTCACGTCCATGACACCAGCAAGCGAGCTCGTAGCAGCAGTCAGATGCAGGAGTGTAGCAGCGTCAATCCAGATGGGGAATGCAATCGCAGAGTAAGCATCATCAATGGGATCCATCAGGTGTACGGAGGCATCCTCGAGAGCCCAGCTAGACGCAGAGTAGAGGTTCAGTAAATCACCTGGACTTGGGGAGGCACTAGAGGGACCAAAGGAGTATAAAATGCGACGACGGTGAGTCATGGAAAGCATCCAACCAAGAAAATGAAGAAAGGAAGGCCACATAAATTCATTCTCCAGTCCAATAGCGGATACATCACCATAGTTGATAGCAGAAAATTCCGAAGACATGGTATCCTCAGACTCCGCAGCATAGGCATTCCAGAGATCAATGCCATCCACAAAATCAGAATCAGTAGAAGGGATTCCGTCCATCATAGAAGGACCATCATAACCAGTAAGCCTGCGAAAGTTGATGCCACGGAATGCGATGATCACCGGAGCTGGAGAGCTGGGAACTGGCCAAGCACGCCATCCATTAGCCAGGATGGGATCCAGTACTCGAGTAGGTTGCTCCCCGTGATTTATCCCAGCATGCAGAGCATCAGAGGTAGCAGGCCCATCTTGAGGTTGCTGGGCATTCATCTGAAGCCAATTTTGCACCGCCGGTTGGTTCTGCATAGCGACAGAAAGTCCAGGCATAATCAGAGGATGAGGCGTGGCATTATGCAGAGGGAGCGAATCTTCTGTAGAGAACAATGCAGTGTTCGAGTGACGTCCGTTAAGTACATAGACAGGTACAGACCATGAACGACCCACCCCGCCAAGAGATCCAATACGTTTAATCACTAAACTGTAAGGGATAGCAGCCAAATCATTAATCCAAGCTTTAACCCGCACTCGGGCATGGCGGGTACCAGGTCGGTGCCAAAGAATTAGTTTCCCAAAACATGAAACCGCCTTATTGATATAGTATTCAGTTTGATAATCGAGCGGAAACCCCAAGAACATAATCCATGCTTCGAACTCAAAAACAGCAAAGCGCATGTTAATTCTTTCATCGTGGCGAACAATGCTAAACGTAGAATCTTCATCTAGCGCATGGGGGCTATCGTGAACTAACTGGTCACAGATGACAGGTGAATCAAAAGCTATCAGTCCAACGCCCCACGGATAGGTCTCAGAATGCAGAAGCCGTAAATCAAAGTCATCGGTGAGAATACGGACGATCTCCTCAAGAACGGATTGCTTACGGTGCTCAGGAATAGGGGGATTGACATTTACCAGGGCAAAAGTTTCGTGGGAAAGGGGGGTGTCGTCCACGACGACCATGTTCCGCTGCAGTCTTCCGTCGGCATCCGCTTCCACCTCCATGGGTCCCGGCATGAAGCCAAAGGGGTTTGCAGGGAAGTTCGCCATGGCGCACGCGGAGCTGTCGATGCCGGTGCAGAGCAGAGAGAAAGGGGATTGGCACGGGTTGGAGGCGAGAGGTGGGGTGGACGAAGGAATAAAGGCTAGTAGGGAGGAAAACGAGATGCGGCGGCCCCTAAAACGGGCAGGTGTCAACTCCAGAAGGAAGGCCGAGGGAAACGAAGCGGCGCCAGAGCAAATTGGGAAGGGGATCACGACCATCTTCAGCGGGATCCGTGGAATTTTTCCGGTAGAAAGCATAGGGCCCACTAGACAGCGAGCGTAGGGCATCCGCGTGTCAGCAATATGCGTTTCAAGGTTGGACCCAATTGACTTTTCTTTCCAAATCATAGGGCGTTTAGGAGCGGAGCGAATCCCATAATTATATTTTCGAACCCAGATTTTCCGTCTAGAGCACGAAGAAGCAGAATGACCAGTTGCCTGACATAAATTGCAGAAGATTTTTGGACATGCCTTAACTTGATGGCCTGGCTGGTGACAATAGCTGCACCATCGATTAAGGGAGCATTGACGTGCAACGTGACCCCAGCCAAAACAAGACAAGCACTTAAACTTATTTTTGCAATTGCGCCTAAAATGCCCAAGTTCCAGGCATTTGTAGCAACAACTAAGAGGCCCAGTAAGAGAAGCATCATTTAAAGGCACAATACCGTTCAACGCACAGAGAGCAGTAGGAGTGGGTACCTCAGAATCGACGCAAGTGAAGCCCAGAATTTGGCAGTTAGGGCAGACCCCAGGGCATTGCTTTGTAAGATGGCTGGATAGCGAGCAGATTGCGCAGCGGCCCAATAATTCGAAACATTTTTCCCGCGAAGGCAAATAAGGAATGTGGAGAGAATCCTTAATTTCCGCTTCCGAATATTTTGCCTGTCTTAAATCATCAATGTGCTCAAGCGTAATAGAGGGGATTCTTGCCCAAAATTTATCCAAAAAATTAGCGGAGACGATCGGCTCTTTCGAGAAGGTAATAAATTCCTGAGAAAAAGGAATATGAAAACTACCAAAAATGAGTTCATCTCCAATAGAGGGATCGCGTGGATGCTCAACATGAGGGCTCGAATTTTGATGTGCTCGTAGAAATCCAAACTTAGACAGAACATTTGTGGCCGAAGAATCATCTGCAGCACTAGCTTTTAGCACATCAAGATTAACTTTAACAGCCTTGGGATTTCTTCTAGAAATCTCAAGCAATTCATCTGAGGTAGCCCAAACTTGATCCGGATAGGTAAATCCAGAGGTGGAAGGATGGACTCCACGAAAAAGACTGAAATGACAAACGAAGTCCGGCCAAATTCGATCCTTAAAACCATAGATGAAATGTCCCACTCGGTTAGATGCAACCGAGAAACGGAAACGCCGATCAGAGAGCTTGTAGACACGAAAACCAGATCCAATACCCCCAATGCAAGATTGGAGTGCAATACCAACGGATTCCTCAGAAAGAGGAAAAGAAGCCGAGGAAAAAGAGACAACCAAGAAGAATTCTCGGAGGCCAGAGGAGGGAGAGAAGTGAACCGAGGAACCAAAACGATCACGCACCTGTCTCTCCACGGCAAGGCCGGGAGAGAAATCCCAATGTAGGAGGGCTTCCATGGAGGATCAGATCTAAACGCCATTGGGGAGGGCTAGGTGGGAGGAGAGGTGGGAGGAGGAGGTGAGAGGAGCCCCCATGTTGCAACAGTAGTAGTATTTCAAGAGAGTTAATAAGATCCTTTCAAGATATAAGAGTTTCCAAGTAATCTTATAGAAGATTAGAGTAGCACTTCAAGCACACTCTAAATAATCTTCTTGGAGATCTTCCTGTGGTAGTCCTCCTTCCTTGTGGTTGCTTATCTTGCAGAATTATTTAGAGAAGATTTGGAAACATGATACAATGGTCTAGACAACATAACAAGATCTAGATTAAGAGTTATTTTATGCTTTTATTATCCTTCCATGTACTTCTTATTTTGCTTCCCATAAGATAGATACTTGTCTCATACATGATTGGTTTTATTTAGCTTTCAATCCAATTCCTCTAATAGAGGTTATATCTTGTTGTTATTCATTACTTGTATCGAGAGATGCTTTGGTTTTTGAATGTTAATTTGAATAGAGATGTGGAATGCTTATGGAATGCTGACTTAATATAGGAAGTTGATCAAATGGTTCATTGATGTGTTCATAGCTCATATGCTCACTGATATAAGATGAATAAGACAATGAGCATAATAAGGTTATTGGGGTTTAATGACTTATGTCATAATTGATAGTTGTTTTTCTCAGGTGTCATGTTGTCACTTTATATTTTTCTCTTAATGACCTTTGTCTTTCTTAATGCAGGTCTAGAAGTTTGGAAATATCATATGTGATGATCAAGGTTTTTTTAACAGTAGGTTAAGACGATTTATTTCTTCATTTAGGTACTTCTTTTATGATGGATGAGATATGTACATATTCGATAAATATGATAATACAATTATTATGTCATTTCCCACTTGTGGGTTTTGAGTTAAGACTTGTGGGTATCATTTGTATTCTATTAAACCTTTGTTATTTACTTGTGAAGGTTAACTAGTAGTTACTAAATAATTTGGAAAGATGTGGTGTGAATGATTGATATCTTAAAGAGTTATTGTTTTAAAGGTGATAACATCTCTGTTGATGAGATGGTTAAGTTGTGAATTACTCATTTCTGAAAGTATGATTATCAGTTATGTGCTCTGGACACTCACCCCTCTTTGAGTTCTAGATACCTAGTGATTTATCCAAAGTCACTTATGGACATGTGGTTAAGGTTGTTGAGAATTTGTGTTTGATCATAACCAATTATGGTTTGTCTTATCAAATGATTTAGTTTGTAGAGATACAATGTGATAAAGATCACTCCAAATGTACTCCTGACCAGATAAACTAGACATATTTCATCATGTCAAGTGAAACATTGGTCACTTTGATTCGTTTAAACTTTCGCGCCAAAATTTCCCGTAGTTTTAGATACATGCTTTGCAAATGCACATATTAAATTTAGATCCTTATAACCTCCCAAACACTGGGATGTTACAGATAGAAGGGCGCACTACCGGTTCAGCAGCAGTGTGGAACCTACACAACACAAACAATTCACTTTGCCCCAACGAAGCAGTGAGGTTTTCAATCTCACCGGTTTGGCTGATAACAAACATGTTAAATGTATGGTGTGGAAAACACTATGAAAGCATTATGAAAATAGTGGAAGCAGTGTGTGTATTATCGGAATTAGAAAGTGGAACGGGGTCCACAGTTCACTAGAGGTGTCTCTTCATAAACGATATCTAACATGCGTGGTGAACAAATTACAGTTGGGCAATTGACAAATAAAGAACATGCATGACATAAAGATTACTATGGGATTCATGCGAGCATTACAACAAAATACATAGATCGTCATCCAACTGCATGTATGACTAATAATCCACCCTTCGAATATCATCCGAACAAACCTTGGGTATTAAGTTGCAAGCAAAGGATAATCGCAGTAAGCAAAGTGTGTAATGTAAACAATATATACGAAGTAAACATCGTTGTTTTCTCCCTCAAGCACAGATGCAAAGGAGGCATGAACCCACTATCGAGCACAAATATTCCCTCTTGGAATCACTAGCATATACTTGGCCAGAGAGTCTACTAACAACGGATAGCATGCAAGATCATAAATAACATACACATGAAGATAACATGATAGATTGATAATCAACAGACATAGAATTCAATAATCATCGGATCCCAGCAAACACAACATGTATCATTCAAAATAGATGATCTCGATCATGTGATGCATCTCACGAGATCTAAACATGAGGCCTAAGGTGGAGAGTACAACCATCTAGCTACTGCAATGGAACCGTAGTCCAAGGATGAACTATTCACGCATCATTCCGGAGGCGGGCATGGTGGTGTACACCCCTCCGGTGATGAATTCCCTTCCCGGCAGGGTGCCAGGGAGAGCTCCAGAACCCCCGGATCTCGGGTTGACAATGAAGGAGGCCACGGGGTTGATGTATCGGTGGGATTAAACAGGCGAAAGGGCGATGGCGGTTGACGCCCGAGGGGCCCACACCACCCCCAGGCGCGGAAGGGGGGAGGGCGCCGCCCTATGGTGTGGCCCCCCTCTGGTCCTCTTCGGGACTCTGTGGAACCTTCCGGAATTCTAAGACTTCCGGGCTTCGAATTTTCCAATTCCGAGAATATTTCGGGAACAACTTTTCTGAAACTAAAAACAGCAGAAAACAAGGAACCGGCTCTGTGGCATCTTGTCAATAGGTTAGTCCAGAAAATCGATAAAAATGACATAAAGTGTAAGGAAAACATGTAGCATATGGCATGAAAACAACATGGAACATCAGAAATTATAGATACGTTTATGACGTACCAGTGATAAAGAGAATATTTCCTCTTAATTTGGTCCATTGAAATACCTGCACACCTGAACAACTCGCATAATTCACGAATAAAGAGTAAATGATCACCAGGATGGATAGTTCCATCTCCAAAATAGCGGTTATCCATAACAAGTTCAACAGTTTTCATAGGTATTTTAAGAGGATCCAATTGAGCAGACAACATGTCATTTACTACCCTAGTAGTAGCAGCAGTACACCCAAATAGGGAATCGAATGGATATTTCTCCATAATGAAATAAAGCAGCTGACAAAAATAAAAACATCACTCACATTAAAAGTTTCCTTTACTAGCAATAGCTCTTCAATCCCCGGCAACGGCGCCAGAAAATAGTCTTGATGACCCACAAGTATAGGGGGTGTATTGTAATATCATTTATAAATAAGAGTGTCGAACCCAACGAGGAGCAGAAGGTGTTGACAAGCAGGTTGCATAAAGGATTCACTGTAAATGCTAGCAAACAGGTTTTCTGGGGTTTTTTGGTATAGCAGATAAATAAAGTACGACTAGATAAAAGACAGTGATTACAATTGCAGCGAGTGGCCCAAACCTTTCTAGAGCAATAGACAACCCGGTTGGTTTACTTATGATGACCAAACGTTCTCGAGGACACATGGGAATTTCGTCAAGCGCTTTCGCTTCCTACAGCTGATTAATGTTTATTGTTTTGATAGGTGTTGTGTGGATGAACCTATGCTAATGCACTGTCCTACTTGGACTAATACATACTTGCGATTAAAAGAATGTAATTAAGATAAATCTAACCACAACCTTAAACTCTCTGATCCTACACTCCCTCATGCATCGGTTTCTTAACGGGGGTATAGGTTTCTGTCACTCCGGCAAACTCACAGTTACTAGCCAAATACACAATGCATCCCTCTAGGCCCATAAAGGTGACATGTCATGTAGTCAACGTTCACATGACACCACTAGAAGAATAGCACCACAACATAAATATCAAATCATTAGATATGATTCAACATAATTCCACTACAAACATCTTGACTTCTCCCATGTCCTCAAGAACTAAATGAACTACTCAGAAGACATCATATGGATCATGATCAGAGATGATATAATGATGAATAACAATCTGTTCATAAAGTGCAAACACTGATAAATCTCGTAAGCATCAACTACAAAAGAGTAATCCACACCCGGAGAGAGATCTAGTGAAGAACAACGATATAGAACCCTAATTGTTATAGCGGGACCGAGGTGGATGGTGAAGATGATGGTGCTGGTGGTGGAGATGATGGCGATGATGATCTTGATGATGCCCAGAGCGATGACGATGACGAAGGCGATGATTTCCCCTCTCCAGGGAGGAATTTCCCTGACAGATTTCAATCTACCCACAATTATAGGGGTGTATCGTATTACTTTCGATAATTAAGAGTGTTCAACCCAACGAGGAGCAGAAGGTGTTGACAAGCAGGTTTATAGAGGATTCACTGTAAACACTAGCAAACTGGTTTTTGGTTGTTTTGAATATAGCAGATAAATAAAGTGCGAGTCAATAAAGTGCAGTAAGTAATATTGCAGAGAGTGGACCAATCCTTTTGAGAGCAAAGGACAAGCCGGTTGTATTACTTATGACTACCAAACGTTCTCGAGAACACATGGGAATTTCGTCAAGTGCTTTCGCTTTGTTACGGTTGATTAATATCCATTAGTTCGTGAAGTGTTGTGTGGGTCAATCTATGATAATGCACCACCCAACTACGACTAATACATACTTGTGATTATACGCCTCGTAAGCATCCGCAAATACAAGAAAGTAATTAAGATAAACTAACCACATCCTTAAAACTCAGGGAATCTTCGCTCCCTCGTGCATTGGTTTCCTAACGGGGGTTTAGGTTTCTGTCACTCCGGCAACCCCACAATTAGTAGCCAAATACACAATGCATCCTCCTAGGCCCATAAAGGTGAAGTATCATGTAGTCGACGTTCACATGACACCACTAGAAGAATAGCACCACAACTTGAATACTGAACCACGAGATATTATTTCAACATAACTTCACTACTAACATCATGACTTCTCCCATGTCCTCAAGAGCTAAACGAACTACTCACAAGACACCATATGAATCATAATCAGAGGTGATATAATGGATGATAACAATCTGGTCATAAAGTGCTAACACCGATAAATCTCACAAGCATCAACTACTAACAAGTAATCCACACCGGGAGAGAGATCTAATATAAAACGACAATAGAGGCCCTTAATTGTTACAGCGGGATGACGGTGGATAATGAGGGTGATGGTGCTGGTGATGATGATGATGATAATGATGATCCCGATGAACCCCGGGGTGATGACGGTGACGATGGCGATGATTTCCCCTCTCTAGAGAGGAATTTCCCCGGCAGATTTCTCCCCGCCAGAGAGTTTTTCTTCAATGATGGTATGGGGTTTAGGGTTTCCTGGGGGTCAAGTACGCGAAAAATATCCACTAGAGGGGGGCCAGGGTGGCCACACCACGTGGCGGCGCGACCAAGGGTGGGGGGCGCCACCCCATTGTGTGGCCCCTGGTGGCCCCCCTCCGGCTCTCCTCATGGCTGGCTCCCTCTTCTGGACTTCTAAGATACCTCTGGTGTCCCCTCTCTTCTTCTGATCTTCTGAAATAGTGTATCTTGACGGTGTTTTTTCCATCATAATTCTGGTCCCGGTGTTTATTCTCCAAAAATTATGAAACATTTAAAATAAGATAAAATAACATAAGGGATGCATCATAACAAATAACAGAAAATAACAATATAAAACGGTGATGCAAAATGAACGTATCAAGGAGGCGACGGAATATTTCCTCGATGGTTCCCTAGGTCTTAGGGTTCCCTCGGGATGAAGTACGCGAAAGGGGGCTGCCAGTGCTGGGCCAGGGTGGCCACACCACGTGGCGGCGCAGCCCGAGGGGGCGCCACCAGGTGGTGTGGGCCCCTGGTGGCCCCCTATGGCTCCCATCCTGGCTAGTTCCATCATCTGGTGATATAAGACTTCTCTGATGTTTCCCTTCTTCTTCTGATCTTCAAAAATAGTATATCTTGACGGTGTTTTTTCCAGCAGATTTCTGGTCCCGGTGAATTATTCTCCAATAATAGTAAAACATGAAAAATAGATAAAATAACATAAGTATCATCTCTAAATATGAAATATATCGATGAGTAATACTAAATTACGATATAAAATAGTGATGCAAAATGAACGTATCATTGGTAGAGTAGATACATGTTTATTTAAATTTTGTTTAAGTTTATAAATTTTGCAATTTCTTTTTAGTGAAATCCGTTAATTTTTGTCTTAAAATTTAGTTTAAAGAAAACATATTGGTGTGGCGACGCGTAAGAACGGCCAGAATTTGGTTGCACTATGCGGCGCCATCTCCAATATTGCATTTTATTAAACTAATGCATCGGGTGCGTTAGGTTCTATGCTAGCCTGGGTTAAGTGGAAAGTCATGTTTGTTGGGATTCCCCACAGGATCAATCACATCAAACTAGATGAACAAGACGCTGACAAAAACTTTTGCCAAGGGCACGTATCGTACCCGTTCTTTTTGTCTATTTTCTTCTCAACTTTGGGTATAACTTGTACCCGATGCTATGCTTATATACACGCATAGCCAGACCACGAATAGAACATAGTCTAAACCGATACTAACACCAAGTCCTAAACAGACTAGTACTGCCACACCTAGTTGGACACGTACATGCAAACATGCATGCAGACAACTCGACTAGGACACAAACCGGACTCATCACGGCAAGCATGCCGAATATGCAATTTCCTAATTTGACTGACACGGATAAGACAAGTTTATGCTAACAATGTTTCACTATGCGGCGACGTCTCCAATATTTTTCTCTTAAAATTTAGTTTCAAGAAAACGTATTGGTGTGGCGACGGGGAAGAACAGCCAGAAATAGGTTGAACTATGCGGCGACGTCTCCAATATTGCATTTTATTAAACCAACTCATCGGGTGTGCGTTAAGTTCTATGCTAGCCTGGGTTAAGTGGAAAGTCATGTTTGGTTGCGCCTGGTATAGAGAGACATGGTTGATATTATAAGCATGTGAAATCGTATAGTAAAAGAGATCTGCTTCGGTACACCCCCCTCATCCAAAGTTAATTACGTTAATGGCCGAGATTGTCGGATACCCCTTCATAATTAATGGTATGATGGTCTTTAAGGATTATTAAGTTGTCGTTGACCAATACTTAAATCTTATATCTACGCCCAATCGATATGTTTATGCCTGTCGTTCGGACTCGCTCTTCGTCCAAAATTGCTCTCTTTTTTTCCTTCGCCGCCGCAGCCATTTCTGTTCTCAATGCGTCGCACTCGGCCCTTTCTTGCTGGTGCGCAAGGGCATCGCTGAGCCGGCCGCCCATGTGAGCGCTTCCTTTCCTTTGTTTTGTCTGGCTCGTCACTGTGTCGTCGCGGCCGCCGCATCGCCTCGATTCGGCCACTCCTACGCCTGCTCCCGTGTACCATGCCCGGCGGCTTCTCTGCCCGCGCCTTGGCTGACCTCCTAGTGCCCGGAACATACACGCATACATCAAGCTCTGTTGGAGCTTGCTTAGGTAGCTAGCCGCAGATGAATGCATCTGGCCGATCATCAAGTGACTAGCTCGCCCACGAATAATGGTTAGACTACATGGTGACCAATCAAGAGCAGGTTGCTCGGAAGAACCCGCTCGTGTAGGAATATATTGACATACGTGGGTAATACCGGTTTGAGTCAGCGGCTCAATCTTATTAAAACGGGATTAAAGATTAAATACTGAAAAAGGACCAAATTGCCCTTCTGAGTTTGGGGAGGGGCGTGTACCGAAGCAGGCCTCATAGTAAAATAGAACCTCTGTAGCGTAAAGATTTTTTTTTTTTTGCTATAAGAGTACAGACTATTTAAATAATCGTGTACATATTCAAGAACAACCAGCGAGGCAATAAAAAAAACTTGTGGGCGGTTACGGTTTTATAAATGACTTATATAAAAGAAAATGAAGAAATGAGATCGTCTGTGTGTGCTATCAATTCCAGTGATGTGTTTTTCTTCGCGTACAGTATTTGAACTTGCAATCGTCCTGCGATCAGGGTCGGGGACGGGGGCGAAGCGCTCAATGGCATCCTTTGCAAGGTCCAACTCAGCAGAGGCTACGGGGGAGAGGCGATCACGCAGGGCGAGCGCGGTGAATCCATGTTGGAGTACCGCGCCCAAGGTGGCATGGGGGGCGAGGGAGTGCGAATATGCAGCAGGGAGAGCAGCCGCAAGCGACCCTGCAGAGGACCACTTATCATGCCAGAAGGAGGTGCTCGCTCCATTCCCAACCCGGACCAAAGATAGTCCACGGAGGAGGGGGGTGAGGGAGGCAAAACAACGCCACGTGGGGGTGGCCGGGGGAGGGGAGTTGCCAGAGTACCACCTCCGGACCCACACCGTCCAGGGGTTGTCCTCCCCTGACAGGAGCTTATGGACAGTCTTAAGCAGGAGACAGGTGTTCTGGACGCCTAGGTCAAGCAACCCCAGTCCACCTTCCGACTTGAGACGGCACGCTGTGTCCCACGACACTAGGCAGTCGCCACCCGAGCACTTCTCCGCCGCTTTCCAGAACATGGCACGGCGCGGACGGTCCATCTTAGCAACAGTACCTTTCGGGATCTCCAAGACGGACATGGCAAATGAGGGGAGAGCCGAGAGGACCGCCGAGGTGAGGGTGAAGCGACTCCCGGGGTCGAGGGTGCGCACCCTCCAGCTGGGAATTCTCTGAACAATCTTGTCTGCGAGGAAGTCGAGAGCGCTTGCCGGAAGCTTGCGGTCAGACAACGGGAGCCCGAGGTACGTCTGAGGGAAGGCGGAGATGGGGCACCCAAGGATTCCGGCAAGGGAGGCAGCATCTTCCGGGGCGACACAGATGGGAACAAAAGTGCTTTTATGGTAGTTGATGGTTAGCCCGGTCGCCGCTGAGAAGTCGTCAAGGGCACGCCGGAGGAGGGCGAGCTGCCCCCTGTCGGCTCGGACCAAGATCAGCGTGTCGTCAGCATATTGGAGCACGGGGCAGGGGAGATCGTCCACCAGGGGGTGAAGCAGAGTGCCCTCGGGATCATGCCCAGCAACTCGTTGCCGGAGGAGACTAGCCACAATCAAGAACAGGTAGGGCGAGAGGGGGTCACCCTGGCGGAGCCCGTTCAAGCACCGAATCCAGCTACCGGGGACACCGTTCAGCAAGACGGCAGCCTTTCCAGTCCGCAGGGTCTCCCGAATCCATGATCGGAAGCGCCTTCCAAACCCGCGGGCCAGCAGAACCTCGTCGAGAGCCGTCCAACTAACCGAGTCAAACGCCTTCCGGAAGTCGAGTATCAGGGCAATTGTGTGGGTTTTCCTGAGGTGGCAACACTGGACCAGCTCTGCCGCATAGAGGAAGTTGTCGGAAATGCACCTTCCGGCCACGAAGCCCGATTGTTCGAGCCCCACCAGCTGACTGATGAACGGCTGAAGCCGCGTGGTAAGGATCCGGGTGACCATCTTCATGACACAGTTCTGCAGGGAGATGGGGCGGAATCCATCCGCCGTCGTGACTAGCTCGGTTTTGGGCAGCAGCGCGATATAAGCCTGGTTGAGCCCATCCAAGTGAGCGCGCCCGTGATAGAACTCGTCCAGGAATGCCAGGAGGTCGCCCTTGACCACATCCCAGAAAGCCTTGAAGAATCCGGGGCCGAAACCATCGGGGCCGGGGCTGCTGTTGGAGCGCATGGAGAAGATAGCATCCTTAAGCTCCGTCTCTGAGAAGGGAGCTTCGAGAGCCTCCAAGCCAGGGACACGCGGTAGGAGCAACGCAAGGCGGGGGTCCCACCCTACATCTGAGCCCAGAAGACCAGAGTAGAAGTCCCGTAGGATGCGCGCCATGTCCTCATGGGTGGAGAAGGCCCGATCACCGACGTGCAGAGTCTTGATCTGGTTCCTCCGAAGCCTGGCCGAGGCATTTGCGTGGAAAAAGGACGTGTTCCCATCTCCAAGCTTACAGAGACGGAACGCATACCTCTGCCTCCAGTACGCATCCAGTTTTCTGCATTCCGCCGACAGATGCGACCGGACGTGCACACGGAGCCGCGACTCCGCAGTGGTTAAGGAGCGGAGCTCTTCAAACAAGTCCAGCAGAGCGATGACCCCCCGGCAGTTGTCCACCACCTCAGCGGGCCGACGCCTGGACTTAGCCCATTTTTTAGATTCCGCACGGGCCCACTTAAGCTTCCGTGACAGGCGGCGCGCCGCCCCCTCCACCTGGTTGCTTGGCCTGGTCCAAACTTCCGTAATCAGGGCTCGATACTCCGGCGAACGGGCCCAGTAGTTTTCAAACCTGAAGGACCGCGAGGATGGCGCTTGCGACGAAGCTTCCACCAAGAGGGGAACATGGTCAGAGGTGGTGCGGACGAGCGACCGGAGGGTGGAGTTGAAGAGGCTGCCCCCCCAATGCGGATTGATCAGCGCTCGGTCGAGGCGAACGAGCGTGGGGTTCGCCCGATTGTTCGACCAAGTGTAGAGGCGGTCGAGGAGGGGAAGCTCCTGGAGGACGAGGTCGTAGATGACGGCGTTGAAGGCATCTGCTCCGGAGACGTCGAAGGAGGGAGTGTTCTTGTCCTCTGCCCACGGACGAGGTTGAAGTCCCCCACGAGAAGCCATGGGAGATCGCATCGTGGGGCAAGAGAGCGGAGCTCCTCGAGGAACGTCTCCCGCTCGGAGGCGACGCACGGGGCGTACATGTTCGTCACGGCAAAGCGCGATCCGTCAGCCGCGAACTCGAAGAAGGAGGTGAGGGTGTACCTTAGCTCGATATCCCGGTCGTGAAGGAAATCCGAGGGTCGCCATGCAGTAATGATCCCCCCGGAAGCCCCGGTGGCGAATTTCGTCGAGAAGTTGGAGAAGCCGGCAGGGAGGAACGAGGCAGCTTTGGAGGCGGGGACGTCGCTCAACTTCGTCTCCTGGAGGCAAACAAGGTTGAGGTGCTACGCGGACAGGTTCTTCTTGACGTCGAGGCACTTGTCGTGGTCATTCAATCCTCGCGTGTTCCAGGAACCTAGTAGTAGTTTCTTACTCATGGGGGAACCGTGGGACAACTAGGGGCGCACAGGGAGCACGCCTTACTACTATGTACACACACACACCGGCAAGCACCTAAGACTATACATCGAGGCGAAAGAGCCGGCGCCCAGAAACACAAACTAGGGAGGGGAGCTACTCGACGACCCCGTTCGACACCCACAGCAGCGCACATACGGGGCAGCATGTCGGGGCGAAGAACGAAACAAAACGGGGCAGGGGTCGCCGGACGGGAGTGGACAGCGGTCTCACTCATCGGCACCGTTAGGCACCAACAGGGCAGCGTCGATGTCGGCTACTGCGTCTTGCGGAAGCTGGCAGGCGGACACCAACGCTCTGATCTCCAGAGCTGAGAGCGGGGACGGAACGTCGCGAGTACGCCCACCGTCGCCCATCTTCGAGTTCTTCAGGGCCACCGCCCGATCGAGCATGCTATGGAAGACGGCGGGAGCCCGCTCCCTGAGGCGCGCACTCGCGCGGGCTGGAGCAGGGGCCCCCTCGGCCGGGCGCTTGCCCCTATTCGCGGGGACGGTGGCGCACTGGCCGTCACCTCCGCCCGCTGGGCTCGGACGCGGAGGCTGCACGGCGCGGGGAGGCACCTGCGCGGTCGGGGCCACTGATGTAACCGCGTCCGCGAGGACGTTCACGGACACCACGGTCCCGGCGCCGCGCACCGCGGTGATCTTGTCGATGACCCCGACAGCTCCGGTGGCGAGGTTGACGTGGGCGAGGCCGCGCGGACCGTGTGAGTCGGAGCACGCGAGGCGCCTTGGGACCCGGAAGTAGCCAGCCCCGCGCTCGCCGCGGACGTAGAGGTGGAAGAAGGCTTCACACGCGTCGATCTCCACCTCGGGCTCTCCATGGATGCCGCCCTCAGTGATGGAGGCGAACGGCTCCGCCTCGACGCCGGAGGCATCCGGCACCAAGAAGTATCCATCCTCGACGACGGCTGACTGACGCCCGCGGCTGCTACCCGCGCCCGGTGTGCCGGCAGCGCCGAGCGGCATCAGCAGGCCGGGCATGGAGAAGGACGCGGAGCGACCGGTTCCGCGCGGGGGTCCACCTGGCCCGCCTGGGGGGCCACGGGGGCCGTCGGATGGTCCACCTGGGGGGCCACCACCAAGGCCACTGGGAGGTGGGGGCGGCGGCGGAGCGGCGCCTTGGTCGAACGTCCACTGGCGGAGGCGCTTGACGGTGACGGCGGTGGCGTCTCCGTCCGCGTTCTTGACATGCAGAACCTGGGGAATACAACAGAAACGCTCATACTTGCACACGACAAGGACGGAAATAAATTCGTTCCCAGCCATGCAAATCTCGGCTATCTCCATGGGATTGCCGACGCCGACGACGGACGCGCGGATATGCGGCCGGTTCCAGTGCTCCAGCGGGTAGGCGACGAGGGAGAGCGCGACGAAGCCCTCGTGGACGAAACGGAAGCGATTTGGGGCGTCCTCATGCCACTCGAAGAAGACGCTATGCTCCTGGACCTGGAACGGGCTCTCCTCCACAGCGAAGGCGCGGGACGCCGGCGTGCGAAACCGCACCAGCGTGGTGCCGTGGGCACTCGTGGCCGTCCGCGCTTCCATGCCGAGAGGGACCTGAAGGAAGAGAGCTTCTTGGACGATGGGACCCGGCGAGGTGGCCTCCGGATCGACGTAGGCGAACCCGAACTGCTCGAACGCGTGCATGTCGACTGGCGGCATGTAGACGTCGAGGTGCGTCGGGTGCACGAAGCCGTGGGGGAGATCACTCTCCGTCGAGTCGCCATTGGAGAAGGCGCCGCCCAGATCGAAGTGTGAGATTGGGGAGAAGCGGCCAGAGGGCGGTGGTTGTGCGGATGCGGGAGGGGGTGGAGGTGGTGGCGGCGGCTGCGCGGGGGCTGCAGCGGGGGCGAACGGGTGGGGGGTGATGGGGAAGCGGCTGTTAGGTGGGTGGCGGCGGGGCGGGGGCGTGATGTCGGGGTACGGGGGGCGACGGCGGTCCGCCATGGCAGCCGGGGGGGCCGAGCAGCCGCGGACGGGGTTGTCGGGGCAGTCCTTCACTCGATGTCCCGAGCCCTTGCACAGGAGACAGGTGACCGGATCGCGGCACTCACGAAGGAGGTGCCGCCGGGATAAGCAGCGGAAGCAACGGCGGTGGAAGTTAAAGGGCGGGCGGAGAGGTGGAGGCGGAGAGGTCGGGGGGGAGGCGGCTTCGAGACGAAGGGGGGTGAAAGGGGAGGGGTTTGACTTGAGGGCCCTGGCAATGTCAACCCACGCCCTGTCCGTGCGATCGAGATCGGGCGGTGGGGAAGGCTGGTAGGCGGGGTCGGCGCTGGGCGACGTGGCAAGTGGGGGCGTGGAGTTTTCACCGCGTGGCTCTGGCGAGGGGGACACCTGTGGTGGGGGCGCCACGGCAGAGGTAGAACGACAGGGGCGGGTGGCCGTTGGGGCGGCACGTGTCGCAGGAGCACAGCTGCGGGCCCCAAACGTAAGCGGCAGGTGGGAAAGGCCGTTCTCCACACTGGGGTGAGGAAAGGTCAACTTACCGAAGGCCCACGTCAGCGCAGCGGTTTGAATTTCCGGCCGTTGGAAGCAGGCTGCGAGCGTACGCCGGAAGCGGAAGAGGACGCCGGCGAAGATGAAAGCACGCCGGCGCACGAGGGCCGCCGCGACCTGGGGGGAGACGACGGTGGTGCGAAACACACCGGGGGCGACCTCCTCCGCGCGGAATCGGTCGGAGAAGGAGGAGAACAAGTAGGTGAGGCCATTGGCGCACGAGGGCCGCCGCGACCTGGGGGGAGACGACATGGTTGATATTATAAGCATGTGAAATCGTATAGTAAAATAGAACCTCTGTAGCGTAAAGATTTTTTTTTTGCTATAAGAGTACAGACTATTTAAATAATCGTGTACATATTCAAGAACAACCAGCGAGGCAATAAAAAAAACTTGTGGGCGGTTACGGTTTTATAAATGACTTATATAAAAGAAAATGAAGAAATGAGATCGTCTGTGTGTGCTATCAATTCCAATGATGTGTTTTTCTTCGCGTACAGTATTTGAACTTGGAATCGTTGCAAGGAGACCCATTCTGCCGAGCCAAGGCATTACGAAACATAAACTTTGAATTGTGTTTCGGAGATAGTGATTATATGATTCTAATTTGATCTGGAGATGATTTTGGCTGGGATTATGATTTGGATATGATTATGATTACGGCTGTGATTCACTGATTGCGATTCTGAGTCAGAGATAATTATGACTGTGCCACGGATGTGGAGACGATTAGACAATGATGATTGGTTGAGATCTGATTCTGATTTTGATTCGCAGATTATTATGATTGTGACAGGGATTTGAGATGATTATGATTATGACTGTGATCCGGTGATTGCGATTTTGATTCGGAGATGATTACGATAGTGACAGGGATTTTGATATGATTATGACTGTGACTGTGATTCGGTGAGTACCATTCTGACTGTCTTGAAAGTGTGAAAGTGATTTGGAAACTGTGTCATGGCCAACTCCGCTAGTGGGAAGGTATCGGTGTGCTCCGGCTTGACACACAGGGACACAACATTTGAGGCGCCGTCCTTGCCCTTGCATGGCAATGCCATGATCATCTCTGCGCACACGCGCGGCAATGGAGAGGGTGTTGTACCTTGGCGGCGCCTCCCTGCCACCACCGGCGCGGCTTTTCGGCAGTTCCGATGATGGTGTGTTCTCCTTGGCAAGCTGGATGAGCTACATCAAGCCCTTGACGTCGCTGCTTGCCACTGTACCGACCTTGGACTGGACAAGCTGAACGGTGACGCCGGCCTGTTGCCATAGAATCGACACAACCTCGTCCACGTTGCAGGCGAAGGCAAGAACCGCGAGTCCTCATCTGGGTCAACTGAGTCCGGCAGCACCGCGGCGATGACGGCAAACACTGTGCACACAACCTCAGCTCTGATGCGACTGATGAGGCCGGACGGGACGGTGACGTACAGGTGAGCCATTTCCTGCGTCTCAAAGTCGACCTGAGACCTTGAGTGCTGCGAACGTCGGCGTGGGGAGGCACAGGAGAGACGCATTGAACCGGACCGGGACGACGGACGGCATACACATCCCGCTGGCGAGCTCGCCGAAGGCTGGCAGGAACTTCGCCATTCCCGTGGCGTCGGCGTTGATGTGGTTCCACTTCCACGTCACGGCGACGACAATCCCGCTGCAAGAGAACCCAGGTATTTGGATTTCGTCCGATAAATCCGAAATCCATCCGAATTTCACTAATTCTGGTCTGGACGAGAACTGCTGTAATTTAGGGCATTTTGGTAAAATAAATTTCATTTTAAGTTTGCCTAGAAATCACAAAGTCAGTCCTATTTCGGTTAATTTTCATTCAAATATTTGTTTTTCTTTTCGTCCGAGATTTCACGAAATTTCCAAATTTCGCCCATTTCCGTCAGGTCCGTTGAGCAGCGTCGACATCTGGACGTTGGTGCACGCAATGTGGAGCTCCGCCCTGTCGCCGCCAGCCGCCGGGCGACCTGCCCACCAGTGCCTATGACAGCGCCTTCCGGGTCAACCATGTGCTTATCAAAGACGAGCAGCAGTGTGACCGGAATAGGATACCAACTCGGGTCGAAAGAGGAGAGATTGATGATCCCGGTTGCCACTCCTGCATCCACACCGCCACCACAATCGGCGTAGACCTTCTCACTACCACACACTCATTATGCTCTATGTTTTGAGTTTTGAGGTTTACGTATTTGTAGTTTTCATGGGTGCGACTTACAAGTCCTAGTCTATTTTGTTACATGGTAATTAAGATGCTAATCTCTGCCTTTAGCTACCGGGAAATGTTTGATCCGCGCGTGCCCCTTATGATACATATGTATGAATCCAAATATTCATGGATGTCTCGTGTCTTAGGCCCAGCTTGGCATGTCGGGAGGAATTGCGGAGCCGTAATATTTCCTGTCTTCCAACTGTATTTTCTGCAGGACGACCTACGGAGGTCCGTGAAATAATACCCCGGTATTGCTTAAATTACGGTCCATCCAAGCGGGGTACGGTCACAAATCGACGGTAAAATATGTGCTGGTATCAGGCTTTTGGTTACATGGTCCGCGGTTACCGACTGGTATTATCCTAACACAGGGGGTACTTCGCCGTCCAACCAGCCATATATATATATCACTGGCTAGCTAGGCAGAAAGCCAAGCATGGAAGGGTTGATAAGCTTAGCTGTATTCACGCTGCTGGTCCTTTGGTCCGTGTGCTGGTTGCTGTCTCGTCGCGAGAGCAAGCGGGAGAAACGGATGCCACCAGGGCCATGGACCCTCCCGGTGATCGGCAGCCTCCACCACCTCATCGGCCTCCTCCCACACCGCGCCATTAATGACCTGTCTTGCCGGCATGGGCCGCTGATGCTACTCAAGCTCGGCGAGGTCCCCACTATGGTAGTTTCTAGCGCCCAGGTGGCCGAGGTCGTGATGAAGGACCATGATCTGTTGTTCGCGAGCCGGCCAAGCAGCGTGACGCTGGACATATTCGGCTGTGGTGGCAAGGACATCGCGTTCGCCCCTTATGGTGCCCACTGGCGGCAGATGCGCAAGGTCTGCGTCCTCAAACTCCTCAGCTCCACGCAGGTGAATCGCATGGAGGCCATCCGGACAGAGGAGGTAGGCAGCCTCCTCCGCCACATCACGGATTGTGCTGGTGCCACCATCAACGTCAGCGAGAAGGTGTCGGCGCTGAGCAACGGCATCGTGACAAGGGCGGTTTTCGGTGGGACCTTGGCAGAGCAGGGCGAGTACCTTGCCGAGCTGCACAGGGCGTTCACGCTCATTGGCGGATTCTGCCTGGTGGACCTCTTTCCGTCGTCGCGGCTGCTGCGGTGGCTCAGCAATGGCGAGCGCCAAATGAAGACAAGTTATGGCCGCATCCAGACCATGGTAGCAACTGCCGTTGAGGGGCGCAAGGCGGCGAGAACACAATCCATCAAGGACCCCGAGGAGGACTTGCTGGACTTGCTGCTGAGGCTGCAGCGGGAGGATACCTTGGAGTTCCCTCTAACAACAGATACTATAGGCGCCGTCTTATTTGTGAGTATTTCTCTTCAAGTATTTATTAACTATAGCTACTGGCCGATGGATATGAATAGTACCCGCTAATGTGAATTGATATCCCAGTTCATAAGCCTGGGTACGTACGCCTGCATGCATGTGGTAACCTCTTCTCTTTTCTCAACAAGTGATCTTTCTATCCATCACAAGGCCTATATATGCTTCTGAATGTGGTTCCCCTGTTTATATTCCTTATTAAATTTAAAATGTCTAAATACATCCACTTCAGCACCTATTAATATGGATCGGAGGGAGTAGCTTTTTTGTCTGCTAGCTATATATATAAATTAACAATGCTTAGGGCACTTATTTGGGCAGTGCACCCAACGCACCTCCCTCCCCCCCTCCCCGGGCCTGGCTGTCCTTTTTCCCCTCATTTTACAAACCAAATAATTTAAGAATTTATTACAACAAATATAAAGTAGTTCAAAAACAAATAAAAAATATAGTTCCCGGCGGGCCAGGCGGGCGTATGATTTCCTCTCCGTCCCCCTCATGGGAAGGCCAGGGAGGGACAAAAAGCGTCCGAGGACAATCAATATTTACGTCACACAATTAGTTTCTACTATTGCTAGTTGCAAAGAAATTATTGTATGTATTTTTCATGAACACTTTCGCACAAAAAAATAACATAGTTCATGAAATAAATTAAAATCAAATAAAACATACATAATATGACTAATAGTTTCCTATGAAATTCCACATATATGCTCAACGTAATCTTCCTAAATATCGTTGTGGGGTGTCTCGATCACGGATCTCATAACGCACATGCAGATACTAGACGAAACATTGATGGTCTAGGCTAGGGCGCAACCAATTCACCATTACATTCCCACCCTTGGTCAGAGAGATTGGCATCACCCTCAATCTCGACTATCATTTTGTGCATTGCCAGTTGCCAAACAATAGCCCAACACGATTGGAGCGCACCAAATACTTGCTCCACATTACAACGAAACTAAAGTCATTGCTATACCTGGCCTCAGCCCGGCAAATGGCCTAACAATTGTTGGGCAATGTGGTTCGCCTGCGATGTTGATCCAACTGAAACCCATTACTACATGTCATGGCCTGATTCCGGAGGGAAATCAGGGCGTAGCCAACCCCCTATGTTGGCGAGCATGGGAGCGGCTGTGAAGGAGCGGGAGTTGACAGGGACGTCGGTAACGATTGTAGCATGGCGAGATGTTCCAGGTAAAGTTGGAGAACAGGCAGGGGATGCCCGAGGGAGGCCGAACGCGATCAAAGGCCCTAGCGGTGGAGCCGGGGCGTTCAACGGTGGACCAGTCGAGGTGGGATTTCCTCTCTGTCCCGCTGATGGGATGGCCAGGGAGGGACAAGTAGCATTTGCAGATGCTGGTCTGCCCCAAACATGGTAAAAAAGTTTGGCCAGATTTTGGATAAATTGGACATGCACCCCGGTCCATTTTTGGGGGGAGGGGGCGTTGGGATGGGTTGTTTTACAACATTGGTAAGCGAGGACCAAGACAAAATGATTTTTCCGATTTGGGGAGGGCCGTGGGTATGCCCTAAGGGGCGGAGTGAGATGGCTTGCTGCAATCAGAAGATCACCAAGCATACCATCGAGCCGTCCCTATCCCACTAGCTAGAAAGCAGGTGCCACTTCCGCAAGATTTCATCTGTTTAAACAAGTCAGTAGAATGCTCTCAGAAGACCCGTTCCATAACCATCTTATTTAGACGACGAACACTAACAAAAAGAGATACGGTTCTCCCGAGCTTCATGAAAATTAGCAAAATTTCGTGTAGGGCTGAAATTAAAACTCGAAACTCGCGAGTTAAACGAGTAGCTCGCAACTCGACTCGGCTCGGCTGGAACTCGTTGTCCAACGAGCCGAGTCGATTTTTCGTTTTTGACGGTAAACGAGTTCAAGCTAAATGGGCCGAGTTTACCGAGTACTCGTTTAGCTCGTTTAACTCGGTCAAACTAGTTTTTAATGATATTCTTGTCTATTTGATTACTTTTTTACTGATTATTGTAGTTTGTTTACTACAAACTGTTGGATGGTGACATATTTTCACTGACTATTGTGATGATTTTATTATACGTGACCCAAATAATCAAAAATAATTATATATACATTATATAATGTTGACTTTTTATAGTTTTATAAAATTAGATAAGTTAAACGAGTAGCTCGCGAGCTACTCGCGAGTTCACCGAGCCGAGCCGAGTTTTGATTTTGAATCGGGGGGGGGGGGGGGGGGGGGGGGGAGGGTCTACACCCCCCCTCACGTGGATGGGCCTTTAGTCCCGGTCCGTAATTGGCGCGACTATAGGGGGGGTCTTTAGTCGCGCATATCTAGTCCCGGTTGCGCGGCCGGGACTAATGGCCTTTGCGAACCGGGACTGAAGGCATATTTTCTACCGGTGTCGTTTGTTGAACGAGTCGAGCCGAGTCGGCTCGGCTCGGCTCGAATTCCAGCCCTAGTTTCGTGGCATTCCACTCATCAAGACCAAGATCCTATGGACTACCTTTAAATGACATGAGCGCCATAGATTCGGGAACCACGGAAAAGGAGCAGAGGCCATCACCTGGCCAAGCCATTTAGACAACTTGACACCCGAGGGAAAATGGTCCTGGAGCAGCTGCCATACTAAGATATTTATCTTTATAGGGAATGGTGCTATCCATAATGGGGAGCTCCATGTCAAGATCTTTACGCAAAAGAGTCCACAATATGCTGACCTGGTAGAGAAGGTCCTTGAGGGGGATATCTGCCAAGACATATTGTTCGAGTACCCCAAGAGCGACTACAAGTTGGATTGCGCTAGGTGCAACACTTGAACAAAAAGTCTTTTTCCATGTAACGGTGATAGATCAAGTTCTAGGACAAGACCATGGAGTTTACCACTAGACGATCGGGTGCGGATGTCAATGTCACACGATGCAATCCATGCTCCCCTGGCAGCTCTACCTGCTTGAGATAGTCGTAGCAGCATCATCGCCAAATGACGGTGACTCTGCCCGAGTAACACCCGTACAAGGTGGAGCTCCATACAATGAGATGTTATACGCAGCCACCAAGACCTTGCGACCGCGGTGAGTTGTGATGGGGGGATAGTAACCCGGTAGGCCCACTTCAAGATATAATCCGGCCCGAGGTGTGCTGAGCGATATCCGGCTAGGGGTAAAGAGATTACCGGAAGGCCCAAAGGCTTGTGAGATTCGTAACCCGGATTGTGGCTGCGATAAGGAAAGTTAGGGTTTGTATGTGGAGTTCGAGTAGGACTCAAGATGTGCCTTGAAGGGCAAGTTAGGGGTGTACGGGTGCTTTATAAACCGGCCCCTAGGTTTAGTTTGCCAGAGATTCAAGTCATAGTTGTAACACCTGTTATCGAGTGTCCAGCATAATTCATATTAAGATCCGGCGAGTTATTTTCCGGTTCTTAGATTGCTTTCCGCCATGTCTTCCTTCGAGCTAAACCCTCTCCCGAATACCTGTGTCGACTTGCCCCAAGATCAGTTACCCCCGGTAACATCTGCCGTGATTATCCCACGACAGTTGGCGCCCACCGTGGGCCTGCGTCCAAAGGTGTTTACATCACGGGAGAAGCTCGGAAGGGCATGAAGAACCTCATCGTCGGAGAAATCTACGTCAACAGCAAAGGAGAGAAGATGGTAGACGATTCTGGCTGGGGGCCAGAGTCGGATCACCTCGAAACCGGATCCATCATGACAGTCGGCAGCATCAACGTCTTCGTCGGTATGGTATGTACTTCCAGTTCGAATTGTGATAATATTGGATCTGATTCTGTGTCAGGAGAAGACACGTATGTCCGATCGGAAAAAGAAGAGTCGATTGGAACAACGGGTCAGATAGAGAGGGAGGATGATACCGAGTCTATACGGGATTTGTCGGAGGATCGATATGAAAGGGGAAACAGCGAGGAAGAACAATACGAATCTACACCGGGCATCATGCGCCGGGTTGCAGTTTATGGGCTCCCGCGACCAATCTCAATCAACAAAACGCGGCCGCGGCGCCAGTCGGGGCGGCTCAGGCAGTGGCCCAGCAGCAAGGTGCAGTTGACCCGGTCTTGGTCCAGGTCGATGGAGAGTCGGCATCAGTCACCAGTCGCCCAGCAGACGAGGAGCGACACGCAAATATGTTTGGGTTCCAAGCAAACCGGACACCGGGGGCGGGCCCCTCGAATCCGCGCCACCCGGCTCTGTTTGATAATAATTTGATCTTGGACCCCACAGTCTTGGCCACAGTTATTACCCCAGAAAACGCGGCAGAGCGCGTAAGAGACCTGGACGTGGCTCGTCGTGCATTGGAGTAGCAAAGAAGGCAAGTGGAAGCAGAAAGGCAGGGGATGGTCGCGCGGCAGCGCGAATTGGATGACCGAGAGACCCGGCTCCGGAGGAAACGACAAGGATGCACCAAAGGCACCGAACTATGCTGCCGCAACAGGAGGGGTTATTAACCCGACTGCCCTGGTATTCACGCCTCAAGATCAGCCGATTCCACCGGCGAACCAAGGGACCATACCGCGACCGTCAACGGGAGCACATCCGGTAAACGCGCCAGCCGGGTTACCTTTGCCACAGACGGGGGTGACAGCCGGCAACACCATGCCGCCACCACCATCACGATTCCGCACACCAGCAGGTCATTACAACAATCCCATGGACAACGTGTACGCAGCAACGCTCGCATTAAACCAGGTTCCTGTGGGAGATTCGCCCCATGCGGAAGGAACCCGACGAGCAATCGATCTGCTACACACCGCGGTAGCACATCAAGCCAATTATCCGGATCATAGAAGCGGAATGCATGGGACGCCGTACGCCAGTCAGCAACAGGGCAATGTCCAAGCAAGTGCGGCACGACGAAGGGAAGAGCAGCAGCAAATGCCGCTTCCACCGCGTATCCAGACAGTACCGGTAGCATCAGCGCAGGCGGTGGTGGACAGTTCCAGGGCCAGAGCCGGGGCCGGTCTGCTGGCACGAATTGCCGGTGGCGCCGCACCTCGAGGCACCCCCAGCCGGGTCACGCGCCTCCCGAGTAAGACCACCCCCAACCACCCTGGCGGGACCCAAGTGCCTCTCGGACGATATCAGAGCAGAACCTTACCCGGAGAAGTTCAAAGAACCGGGGAAAGTAGTAAATTATGAGCCAACAATGGATCCAGAAACGTGGCTGAGCAGCTACGAGATGGCGATGTCAATTCGCAACGCATCCGAGAACCTCCAAGCCAAATTCATGTACTTAATGATGTCAGAAGGAGCAGCAAAGTTATGGTTCGCCAATTTACCGGAAAAGTCGATCAAATCGTGGGGGAGTTAAAGACCGCGTTTATCAAGCACTTTCATGGGACATGCAAAAGTTATTTACTATTGATGATTTAGAAAGATGCGTTCAGAAGAAAGAGAGTCAGCACGCAGCTGGTGCGCCGGGTTATGGAGATACTCCACTCGTCTACAGATATCCAGCCTAAGGACGCGCTACAAGCTATGGCAAAAACAGTAATGTTCCTTTAGTGCAAAAGCTAACTCGCATGAAATCTAGTAGGAATGCAGCGGAGGTTACGATGGGAGAGTTAATGGATGCGTGCAACAAACACGCTGCAACGGATACCACAGAGGAGGAAGTTGATGACAAGAAGGCAAAAGCAAACACAAGTAGCAGTGGGAAAACCGGCAATGTATCGCGCCAAACAATAATGGAAACAGCCAGAACAAACGACCGTTTGAAGGGAATTCCGAGTTTGTAGCCAACACGGAGGCCGGGTCTTCAAGACCTAGATCCGAAGGAAATTTTAATGCTGGAAATCACAATGGGGGACACTACCAAGGACCACCAAGACCAAGCAACAGTTGGGACATATTTAGGATGGCATGCCCGAAGCATAGCAGGAACGGCAAGCCGGCCAATCACTCATTGGAGCAATGTGCCGACCTACAAAGGTGGAAGAACGAGGAAGTGAACAGAGCCATGCGAGGTGCAGGCCGAGGAGGAGGCCCGGGCCTAGGTGGAAATTTGGGCAACGGACCGCCCCCAGCTGGCAACCCGCCAGCTGGAAATCAAGGTAACAATCAAGGAGGAGCGGAGGTTTTCAAGCTAACCCCAAACAGCTGGGTCAGTATCATGTGCACACTACGGGAGGCTCTAACAAGGATAAGAAGATACTGAAACAAGCAGTTAATTCGGTCTCCTCCGCTGTTCCAAGATATTTGAGATGGTCAGAACAAGAGGTAACATGGAGCAGGAAGGATCACCCGGACAGAGTTGACCACCCGGGAGTCTTGGCTTTGGTAGTGGCACCACAGGTCAACGGCTACGAGCTGAAAAAAGTCTTGATGGATGGAGGAAGTAGTATCAATATCCTGTACTGGGAAACCTTTTTGCGTATGGGCTTAAAGGAATCGCAGCTGCAAAAGAGTACAACAGTTTTTCACGGGATAGTGCCGGGCCATTCGCATGCCCCGAAGGAAAGGTGGCCCTGGAAGTAGCTTTTGGAGAGTCAAAGGACAATTACCGAGTCGAGTGGCTTACCTTTGAAGTAGTAAAGTTGCGCAGTCCTTATCATGCATTGTTTGGAAGGCCGGCTTATGCCAAGTTCATGGCGAGACCGTGTTATGTGTACCTACAGCTGAAAATCCCGGGTCCTAAGAAGACCATTACAATACACGGAAATCGAGATATAGCAGCTGAATGCGATGAGGGAGATGCGGCAATGGCCGAGCAAGCCTGCAGGAAGGAAGAACTCAAACATTACCGTTCTCAGGTAGACCTAGAAGAGAGGACAACGTCAAAAAAGCCAACTCCTGAGGGGACAAAGCAAAAGTTAGGGCAGAACAAAACCCTAAGATGGTAGGCTTCATCAGGAGCGATCCTTCCAAAACTCCTAGCAGGAAGAAGAAGACGTACCGCCATCCGCAGCTGATCAAGCTTCAAGGACGATATACCCGGATTGGCTAGCAAATCCGGTACTCATTATGAAAGGGCCTAGCAAGTGGAGAATGTGCACCGGCCATACCAACGTGGGGCCGACTTTCGAGAATAACTAAAGCAGTGTAATGGGCGGCAGGTTTCATACGCACTCTTTTCCTATCCAGGGTACCTAAGGGGACTGGAAGGTTTTAATGAGGCGGCCTGCTGATTCAAAAAAGAAATTTTTATCAATAAAAGAAGATGGTCTCGAGTCTTATCATGGTCTTTGCTTCAGTTACAAGTAAGTAATGCTTGTTATTATCAATACGTCAATATCATCAAAATACGTCACGTGCATATAGGTCTTCGGGGATTGGTGTGCTTAAATAAGTAATCACAAACCCGGAGACCCGGCCTCGATGCCTATGAGTTATGAGGGCTGATTACTCGAAAAAACGGGTACGGCTGCAATCTTATAACCGGACAAAGGAGCCAAATTTCTTGATTATTCTTACTTAAGCTCGATGTGACTCGCGCTAAAGTGGCATGCTCTGTTCACTTACGATTACAATCAAACTATGCAGCCCAATGGGACTTGCTTGACCCTGTTTTTCGTATAGATGTAACAGCATGGTATCCACGCGAAAGCCGGCTTACAGTACAAGATAATCAAAAGGGTCATCTAAACCACAAGTCCATGCAGAGTATAAGGCTCAAATAGCCGGAAACTCAACAAGTATTAAGCATGACTTCAGTATTTATGTGAACAGCTATTGGTCTTCAGCTTGGTAAGGAGCAGTTTGTCATCTGAGAAAGGCCACGCCCCCTTAGCTCGTACTTTGGGTCATGGGGACTGGGGACTTCGAGACAGAAACAGACTACTTAACTACTAAAGCTCGTAAACCTTAGTTTCCGAGTCTTGGGGACTTAAAGAAAAGTCCGTCTATCAAAACCTACGATACTCGGTTAGCCGAGTCTCAAAAGGGAATCAAAAGCAAGAGTTCAAAGTATCGAGAATAAGCTTACATGTAATACAAGACCGAGATTATCAAAAGCCGGGAGAGGCAAAGAGTTATCATAAATTAACAAGCGCAAAGTCATAATATCAGTATCAATGTTGCACAGGCGCACCGCTAAAAGTCATATCAGTCTCGAGAAACGCAAAAGCGTTAGGTATCATCCTACTCGGCATCCCGGGAGTGGTTCTCCGGGTCTTCGTCTCGGGCTTGCTCCTTGGCTTTGCCAGCAGTTTTACTCGGACTCTTCACGTCAGGACGGACAGGCGAGGAACGGCTGGTGTTGAGGTAGACGGCTTTATGCCTAGTTCGGTCTCTCTCTTCGCAGCCTCTTCTTTCCTCCTGGCCAGGTCAGTCGACCACTTTTCCAGCATATCAAAAGGAGGGGGTGCCTCCACCAGAATAACCTTGCCCTCAGAGTCATATGAGCTCATAATTGTGTTTAGATCCATTTTATCTGCCAAAGTTGTGGCCGAGTGACGTACCGAAGATTGTATAGCTTTGAAGTCCTGGGGTTTAAACTTAGACCCGTCAGCCTTGAATTCCGGGAACCCGGATACTACCTTGGCCGGGTCAAGCTTAGGAAAATAAGCCTTCGCCAGCGTCAAAGCCCGGTCATCCCAATCCGGCAAGACGAACGCTTCAATATTTCAATCCATCCAGGCGCTGTGGACAAGGCCTGCATGAGATTTTCTTCGCCTGGGTATACCTCCGAAGGCCACTTATAGCATCCAGCAAAAGTTTCGTGCCGGCAAAAAATGTCCGGAGCACAGTCTTCAGAGTTTTAGCCTGAGTAACGGTGTTCTCCTCCGGAGCAGCAAGGTTAGCACCTGCAATCGAAACACACAAAAGCATATCAGTAATATTGGTTATTACAGCGGCAAGATAGAGATACGCAAGTTAATCGCAAATAGCAAACTTACTTAGCAAGATACGGTAAGTGTCCGTAATTTGAGTCGACAGGTTATTCAGCGAGGATTGGGCAGCATTGTATTTGTTCTTGTATTTGGAGACATCTTTTTTCAAAGTCTTTATCTCCGCTTCAAGGGTTTCCCTGCGCTTTGTTTCCGCAAGCAAGAGCTGCTCAGTTTTAAGTAATGTTTCATCCGACTGAGTTATCCCCGCCTGCAAAGAATGAGTGCAACTTTAAGCCGGATATCGCGAGAATATTTCCTTCTGAGAAATTAATTACAGAAAATTATTATGCGAAGTACCGAGAATAATCACAGAAAATTATGCTCGAACTTGGGGACTGGATGTATAGTAAGAAGTGTCAAATAAGATTACCTGATGTGCTGCAGCCATACGCTCTAGGATATTTCCTTCCGAAGCTTTCATGGCGAGAAGAGCGCTCATTAGCTGGTTAAAATCAGCGTTATCCGAGTTAGATGACTCGGGTACCTGGAAAGTGGGAAAAGGAGCTTTTCTTGTAACAGGAGGTGGCACCCGGGTCATCCGAATGTCGGAGTCTGGTCCCCCTCCCGCGCTCGAAGCTGCTCCCTTCTCCTTCTCGCCTGCGTGCGAAGCGATTGGATACCCGGCGTCATGCCTAGCTGGCTCCGGTGGCGACGCTTGCTCGTCGCCAGTTGTGGTGAAGGCATCATCAGCCGGCTCGTTCTCGACCCGGACCTTAGCCTCGGTGTCCTGGTCGCTAGTAACAACCGTGGCTCTGAAGAAGGTGCGAAGGCACAATTAATCTTTGGTTATGAAAAAAGGCGATAAAAGCTCGGTATAATATCAGGAAAAGGCGCTTACCCGGTGTTCACCGGGAAGTCCGAAGGAAAGCCGCTGCTAGATCCGGAAGATACTGAAAAATGCCAAGCAAGGTTTGAGATTATGTTGCGAAGGAATGTCCGGAAAGGGTTCTTATTTACGATATAAATACCAGAGTGTCGAGCCGGGGGCGATGAGGTGCCCGGGTTAAGGCCCTCGTTGCCTGGATGGTTCCGGGTTACTCGGCGCCTAGTCGCGGGTGGCTCCTTCATTTATGATCAAAAGGGGTGAAGGTGGGGTTAGCCCCGAAATGACGTTATGGGAACAAAAATTAAAGTGCAAGGGAACGAAATAAAACCTGGAGGGCGATCCTCTGGGATTTCCTTTTGGATCCAGCTTTGGCGGCCGGCTCCGGCTCGTCCTCCTCGCTGGCGGACTCTTCCCAGCCATCTGTCTCTTCTTCCTCGTCTTGGTCCTCTCGTTCTGAAAGGTATTGAAGATATAGCATAAGGAAAAAGAGGAGATAGGATATAATGTGTGCAAGGGGGTTAAGTATGCACCTTCGTCCGAATTAACGGCGTCATCTTCATCCTCCACGTCTCCAGAATTGGGAGGAGTATCGATTGTCCAAAAGTCATTATCGGCCTGAGGTGAAAATGCCAGGGTAATGGTTAATATTGAGTCATGAAAAGCGGATAAAGGTAAGCTTGTTAAAATCCAAAATCAAGAGGTAGAAAGCTTACAGCGGGGGCGGGGTTCTCGAGTGTAAAAGGTTCTAACCCGGCTATGTTCCGGATTACCTCGAGCTTCTCTGTTAAAAAACCCTTGATCGTTTTGTTCATGTCATTAGGGGCAAAGGTGCTGGCAGAGTATCGGATCGGGTCCGAGGTTTGACCCGAATATTCACACATCAGCTTCTCACGAATGGAGTTTGGCTGGATGCGGAAGTTAACCCAGCTCTTCACCAAGTTTAGCCCGATGAGGCCTCGGGCTGATAAGATGGAGATCTTAGCCAACGAAGGCAAGATCGCCTCCCTGTCCGAGTCAGAGGCGAAGGCATTGAAAGATTCGGAAATGTCAAGCTGACCCTCCGAGTAACCCGGCAACTTCTTTTCGCCGGGTGGGGAGGTGTCCTGGCAGTAGAAGTATGAGAGATGCCAGTGCTTTACATGAGAATTGAGAGTGAGGGGAGGCATCAAGGAATTCTTGCGGCGCTGGATAGAAACCCCCGCCGCAAGTAAGAAGTGCGCCGTCACCGCTTTCGCGGCACGGCTTGCATTGAAAGAGTTCAACAAAGAGAGCCAGACTTGGCGGAGTGCACAAGTAAGACTCGGAAAGAACGATAAAGTGGGTGATGTTCAGGACGGAGTTCGGGCCTATATCGAAAATACGGAGGTTGTAGTGATCTAGGACGTCACGAAAGAAAGGGTGACCCGGGGGCCTGAAGCCTCGGGTCACGTGTTCGACGAAACATATTACCTCATCCGTTGCTGGAGAAGGCCGGGTTTCGCTGCCTGGTACTCTCCAGTGGATAGATTCCTGGGGAGGAAGGATTCCAAGCTCGACCAACTCCTCCAGTTTGGCCTTGGTAACGGAGGATCTCCCCCAATTGGCTGAAATGGAGTTAGTGGGCTTAGTTTTAGCCGGCTGTTTCCCCTGCCTCTTGGGTGCCATGGGGTTGACCTGTTAAAACGTCAAAGGGAAAGGAGGTGAGAAGCGAAAACTCGGAAATTAATGAATAGTCAGTTACCGGTAACTTAAAAATGATCCGGTATTGCCTTGCCGGATCAAGTGCGATCTGTCCAGGTATCGCATGTCGTTACGGAAGCTGTGAAGTTTTTCCGTAAAGTAAGTGTCTGGGGAAGGTAGAAGGATACCCTTATGTCTATTATCAGCAAGTGAGCCGGAGAAGTGAGATTTTCTGGATGATAAGAACAAGGGCGGAAATTTTTGGTGACCCGAGCCCAGATGGGAAATCCAATTTCTGTATTTAAGGCCAATCTAATGATACTTAGTGGTAGGGGAGTAAGATAAGCTGCGCATCCTATCTATGGGAGTGGTTATGGTAAACACTAGTAAGTCAATTCGGCAGGACCCGAGAAATTGCAGGCGACTCGATTCAGATCTGATCTAAGGAAAAGCTAAGAGATTGCAAGGTTGGGCTGGAGGATATCAAGAGCTTACCGGAGGAGGTTGAAGTAGGGATTTGCGGAGACAGATGGCGCAAGATTGATGCCCTTTCGCGATTTCCGGCCGGCGAATCGGGGCTTGGTGGTGGATTTGGGAGCTGGAGTGGGTTGGACGGTGGCGGAGCGCAAGCGACGGCGGATGGGCTCCGGCGATGTGCGTAGGGCTTCCGTGGTGGCACTCCGCGAACTCGAGCTTGAGGAGAAGAGGAGTGGGGGAAATGAGCCGTTAGGGTTGAGTTTGCTCCTTGGGGTCTATTTATAATAGCCCGGGTGGAAAAGCCTAACCTAACGGGTGAAACCCGGGAGGTGCGGAGTAATAGTTGGCTATTTTGAAATTTGAAAGACGCGCCTTATGCATAGATCGATATAATCCAGAGAAAAAGGAAGGGGAAATTTCTTTCCTAGTATCAGCGATAGTTATCGAGGAAGATGTGAAATCATCGAGTTTCCTATTAAGACCCAAGTCTGGAAGATTGAGGGAGAGCCTTTGAGGGAGAGCCGGGTTTCTACCTGATCCCCTTGGTGCTAATCCCAGCCATTTGTCGACATATTGTATCTTGATCTTCATGTGTTCTTGTATCCAATATTTCTGCAGGGAATAGCCAGCACTTCGAAGAGTAAATCTTGGAAGCCCAGGCTATTCTGGGGACTACTGATGGGGGGATAGTAACCCGGTAGGCCCACTTCAAGATATAATCCGGCCCGAGGTGTGCTGAGCGATATCCGGCTAGGGGTAAAGAGATTACCGGAAGGCCCAAAGGCTTGTGAGATTCGTAACCCGGATTGTGGGCTGCGATAAGGAAAGTTAGGGTTTGTATGTGGAGTTCGAGTAGGACTCAAGATGTGCCTTGAAGGGCAAGTTAGGGGTGTACGGGTGCTTTATAAACCGGCCCCTAGGTTTAGTTTGCCAGAGATTCAAGTCATAGTTGTAACACCTGTTATCGAGTGTCCAGCATAATTCATATTAAGATCCGGCGAGTTATTTTCCGGTTCTTAGATTGCTTTCCGCCATGTCTTCCTTCGAGCTAAACCCTCTCCCGAATACCTGTGTCGACTTGCCCCAAGATCAGTTACCCCCGGTAACATCTGCCGTGATTATCCCACGACAAGTTGGGAACTAGAGTGATAAGAGTTTCTTCCACTCACTCATTATAGTAGGGTAGGTGGGTTTTGTCTATGCCAGCTTGGCCCAATTGTTACGAATCAGCTAGAAACCCTAACCCTCATTGGGCCTAGTAGCCACCAAAACCTTGCGACTGGTGTTTCTAAACATATATTGGCGGCTTTGGCCGATGATCAGTCGGACTCAAGCCGATACTCGACAGGGGCATCTAGCGATGCTTTCCGACTCCCAAGCTAGTTCGTCCACAAAATTTATGTACAATATTCATACGACCTTTCCATTTTGCTCATAGTTTACCTTGTTAGAGCTATGGATGATAGCTAGTCATCACAAACGTACAAAGCACTAAAACATATCATTCAAAAAAAGGAACATCCTTTGTTCTTAATACTCAAAACAATATTTCAACAAACACGAAGCAGAGATAATGTTACGTTTGTACATTATGAATACTTAACGTAAATGAAGTTGCATTGTGCCGACTTTCAACGCAGCACCTCTTGCAACGCTCCTAGTTCTTTGCAATCCCTAGATCGAGGTGCACACATGAACAACCGATCTAGTATCATCTGCCCAGATTTACGTACTAGAATCAACAAGGTTATGTATGGAACTTTTAAAGCATGTGTCCCTGAGTTGGAAGTGACTTCCACTCCTCGTTCTCTCGTTCGCAAGGTATTTCGAGGATACAACGACAGTATGTCATCACCTTTTGAAAGACTGAACTAAGGTTTACAAGTAGTGAGGCATGAAAGTCAGGAGAACGCCGGCTTCCAGATGTACCTGCACTATTAAAACTTGAGCATAATGTGCTTGGATGTCTCTTGCTAGAAGTTACAAAGCCTTCAGGCAGGCTGATGTAGACATCCACAAATTGCAGGGGGTCTGAGGTCCAAATAAGGTTTTGAACAACGAGCCAAGGAAATAAAGGACATTTCGCAGGAGCCCGGGTATGGATAGAAATGGATACCCAATACCATCGTAGCTTATAGGTAAAACCGTAAAAGCACTACTAAGTTAAGTGTATGGGACAAAAGACAATGGATATACAAATGGGGAAATTTCATACTCAGTGGGTAGATCGGGTACTACTAGGAGATCCTATAACCCATAGCCTCTAAAATTTACACAAGCGGGTTTCTCTTAAAAAATTAACATAGCGTGCCTAACCCATTTTTTCACCAATCCCAACTATGTGATTTGCGATGATGTTTATCATTTATGATATATTGCTACTTATGAGTAAGTGTTGTTATTTTTTAGAATGCACTATTTTTTGTGGTGTGTTTTATTTCATAAGCATGTCCAGTTGTTTAAAACATCCTAATGTTTACAAAACATGATTATATGTTGTTCTTATGATTATTTTTCACTCTACTTGAAGTGCGGCAAACAAGATTGTTTTTGGCCGCGGGTGCCCATTTTGTCTGTCGGGTGAAGGGTAGGAAGGAAAAATACATGTACCTATTTATGGTACTGTTACGGGTGACGTGTAAGTATATGTGATTGTTTCACCCATACCCTTACCCTGCTGATGCCATTTATAAGCCAAGGTCGTCATGAAAATCGTCACAAAAGAGCAGGTAGTGGAACCATGAAATTGAGCTCTAGAAGACGAGCGTGGAAAGTATGCCCCCATTAGCTTTAAGGGTCCATATATATAATTGTGTCCTCTGCACCCGGGGAAGGGGGAAAAGACTCCAAATATTAATGAACATGGTAATGTGTTACTTCTATGGAGATCACAAAATAACTCTAGTTGGTAGTCTTTGATGACCTCCAAATATACTTGTCAGAATTAGCTCAATTTCACATGTGTACTAGTCATCGTGAAATGTCTTATTATCCGGATGCATGTTAGTTTTTTCATTCAAAAAAATATTCTACCTTAAATTATTAATATGTTCTGGTGTAGCATTTTTGCATTGACGATTTTTCGCATATTCTACTATTTGATATGTTCTGGTATATAGAAAGAGAGAAGTCTAACTGTTCTTCCTAACACTTTCATTTGCAGGATATATTTGCAGCTGCCACGGAGACCACTGGAACCGTTTTGGCGTGGGCGATGTCAGAGCTTATTCATAGTCCTCAAACTATGGCTAGAGCGCAATATGAAGTACGTGAGGTTCTAGGTGAAAGCCGAGATGTTATAACTAGTTGCGACCTTCCTAAACTACACTATATGCGGATGGTCATAAAGGAGGTTCTCAGGTTGCATCCACCCGGTCCTCTAATCCCTCGAAGGGCCAGAGAGGATTGTAAGGTTATGGGCTATGACATTCCCAAAGGCACCAATGTGTGCATTAATCTTTTGGGAATTTCTCAAGATCCAACACGTTGGAAAAATCCGGAGGAGTTTAGGCCGGAGAGGTTTGAGAACAACAATATGAATTACAATGGGACTTACTATGAGTACATTCCCTTTGGAACTGGGCGACGGCAATGCCCTGGGATTCAATTCAGCTCGGTAGTCATGGAGATAGCATTAACAAACTTATTGTATCACTTCAACTGGATGCTTCCTGAGGGGGAGAGCCTCTATTTGTTTGACATGTCTGAGAAGTTTGGTATGGCCATAAGCAGAAGATATGACCTGCAGCTTAGAGCTATTCCATATCGGTGCTTCAAAGCTATGCCCTCTGATTGATACACAAAGCTTCCTATATTCATGTCGCAATGGATATTCAGCTGCCATTTCAATTCATATCCTATTATTGCAATGTATGGATTTACATTTATGCATTATAATAAAATGTGAACATTGCGAACAATATGTATTTCCTCCAAATAAATATTGTGGTTTTATATTTGAATAATATTCTCTATGTATTAGTAATGTATCAGATTCTATTGTGCAACTATATTATTTGTGTGTCAGATAATTTGGGCTTTTATGTTTTTTCGATGTCATTTTTCTACAAGGATACCATGTCACATGCTAATACAATTGGTTAGATTTTATGGTCCTAGCCTCGATCTACTAGGCTGCTCACTTAAATATTTGTGGTGCCTCCGACACTGAATCGAGTTAGCAAGCGCGATAAGCGGCGGTCAGAGTACATCATAGAATTATATTAGGCCGTAATCAATGTGCCCGATGCATTGGTTGATTACTTATGACTACCAAACGTTTTCGAGGACACATGGGAATTTCGTCAAGTGCTTTCGCTTCGTTACAGTGATTAATATCCATTAGTTCGTGAAGTGTTGTGTGGGTGAACCTATGATAATGCACCGCCCAACTAGGACTAATACATACTTGTGATTATACCCCTCGTAAGCATCAGCAAATACTAGAAAATAATTAAGGTAAAACTAACCACAACCTTAAAACTTCGGGATTCTACGCTCCCTCGTGCATTGGTTTCTTAACGGGGGTTTAGGTTTCTGTCACTCCGGCAACCCCACAATTAGTAGCCAAATACACAATGCATCCTCCTAGGCCCATAAAGGTGAAGTATCATGTAGTCGACGTTCACATGACACCACTAGAAGAATAGCACCACAAGTTAAATACCGAACCACGAGATATTACTTCAATATAACTTCACTACTAACATCATGACTTCTCCCATGTCCTCAAGAACTAAACGAACTACTCACAAGACATCAAATGGATCATAATCAGAGGTGATATAATGAATGATAACAAGCTGGTCATAAAGTGTTAACACCGATAAATCTCACAAGCATCAACTACTAACAAGTAATCCACGCCGGGAGAGAGATCTAATGTAAAACAACCATAGAGGCCCCTAATTGTTACAGCGGGATGACGGTGGATGATGAGGGTGATGGTGCTGGTGGTGATGATGATGACGAAGACGATCTTGATGATGCCCGGAGCGACGACGGTGACGATAGCGGTGATTTCCCCTCTCCGGAGAGGAATTTCCCTGGCACTTTCTCCCTCCCAGAGAGCTTTTCTCTCTCGGGTATTTTCCTCCCCGAGGCGGGGGCGGAATAATTCTTCGATGATGATATGGGGCTTAGGGTTCGCTGGGTGTCAAGTACGCGAAAGATATCCACCAGAGGTGGGCCAGGGTGGCCACACCATGTGGCGGCATGGCCAAGGGGGGGCGCCACCCCATGGTGTCTCCCTCTTCTTCTGATCTTCTGAAATAGGGTATCTCGATGGTGCTTTTTCCATCAGAATTCTGGTCCCGGTGTTTAGTCTCCAAAAATTAGGAAACATGCAAAATAAGATAAAATAACATAAGGGATGCATCTAACATGAAATATATCGATTAATAACAGAAAATAACAAAATAAAACGGTGATGCAAAATGGAATATCAGGCTCCCAACTACATGAGTTGCTCGTCCTCCGAATCCCAAATAGTAGGAGACCGGGGGGCAAGGTGACGCTGCCCATAGCTGAAGATACTGATAATACGGTACAACTCGTAGGCAATGTACCCATCAACAACTGCATAATCAGTGTTGAGCTGGTCAAGTGGGCTCTTCTCTCAAAGTTTGTGCCCGAAACTGGGGAAATCTTTCTTCATGCTACTGTACTTCTCGTCGATCAATGCGGCTGCCATACCAGCCAGCGAAGTTCTCTCATACTTGAGCTGGAACAGGTCCTGAAGATCAATATGGCACTAAGATGGTATCTCAATACCCCAGGTGTTCCTCATCTTCGACCTGTCGTTCCTTATATCAACGCTAGCAAAACAAATGCCGCTGTTGACAAGGACATCCATCAGTTTTGGATAATTTTTGTAACTACTGCAACAAAAAAGGAACAAATGTTAATACCGCTACACAATTATATTGTTTCAAATACAATCAACAAATAGAACAAATAATATTAATACCGCTGCAGCATGTAATGCGACAACAAATGAAACAAATGTTATGCAACAAGTAATGGAACAATTGTTAAACACCGCTGCAACAAATTTATTCATACACGTACATGTTGCTATCTGTGCAATTTCAAATACATAATTTTCTATATGCATGCAAATGGAATTTCCAATATACATTGCTATATGAATACGTACGCATGTAGCTACATGCACGTACATGTTGCTATCCTATGTCATTTCCAATGAATACAAATGGAATTTCCAAAACTCATTGCTATATGAATACACATGGATACACGTAGATGTTTCTATCCTATGCAATTTCTGATCTTATATATATATATATAATCAAAATAAGATCGAAGAGAAGATCGATCGGAGAAAGTTTGTGTTTACCTTGCCATTGGAAGATAAGGACACGCCTCTTGTGAGAAATTTGGATGACGGCCACATTTTCTTGATCGGCCGTGTACTCGAGATCCAGGAAAACCGAGAACCCTCCTTCTCTCGTTCGTGTATGCGACTTCGAGCTTCTGACCATGTTTTCACGTTCAAAATCTCTAGTCCCATGGTGGAGAATATGGAAAGATGAAGAGAGGAGATGAGGGGAAGAAGAGAGAGGGCGCGGTACTGTAGCAATTAGGTGTTTCTCTGTTTTTTGAGGCTCTCCTCGATGGTGGAACAACTTCCGAAGCGCGGGAGGCCAACGGTTTGGGCATTTAGTCCCGGACCGTATTACGACCAGAGACTAAATGCTCTCTGGCCGGGCGAACGGTTGTCACGGTGACTTTTAGTCCCGAGTCGTGTTACGACCCGAGACTAAAAGTGTGTGAGGCGACGCGAACGGTTGCCAGACGACTTTTTGTCCCGGACCGTGTTAGGACGCCGGAATAAAAGCGTTCGAGGCAACGCGAACAGTTGCCCCGTCCCCCTCTGGTCCCGGTTGGTAAGCTATTGGGGACTATAGGTAAAAACATATAGGGGATTTTCTACTAGTGAGACCTCTGCTATTTACAAATATACCATTCATTGTGAAACAATGGGGGATTTGGATAATTTGGACCTTTTCCGAGACCTCTTGTTACAATAAGATTTGGATTGCCGACATGAAGTCTTTAGCTCAAATAAAGGGTTGTCGACATCCAAACCAACTTTTGACAATTCACCAACTAAATAAGAGAGAAGCTGACCATCTGATGTGGCATTCGCTTCCTCATCATCTAGATAGGTGGCGCTCAGACTCGTCAAGACCTTAGGAATAGCCGTTAAAAGGTCAAATTCCATATGTCTCAAGACACGAGTCGAATCATAAATTTGAGAGCTATCATTACCTAGATTAACTCCTACTTTAGCAATCTTTAAAGAGATAGCTGAAGACAAAAAAGAAAGAAAAGATTTAGGTGCATTATCCATACCATGCAAATCGAGGTTGAGCTCAGCCTTGCGACGCATGGTCCTCATCAAGGAATCCTCATCCGTAGTGTTAGCTCTATCCATCCCCGACTCAAACCTCCCGCTGCAACGAGACGCCGCGACAAGAAGTGGAGTACAAGACGAGACGGAGCCAACCAAGTCGAATGCATCCTCCACTCCACGTGCGGGCGGCGAAAACTGTGACGAACAAGGAGTTGTCCCGCCCACAGAGGACGGTGTGGACATAGCTGAAGAAGAGTCCACACCCACCCCGACACCGTGACCATCAAGGTAGTCCACGGAAAGACCTAGGGGAGGCAATGTCGGAGAAGCACCCTCCCCCAGGTTCAATCCCGCAACATCAAAGTCCGCCGCAGGAGCCACCGGGGCCCCACGAACAGGACCGGATCTGGGTGCTGTAGACTCCAAGGCCGACTCAAGCCCAGCCACCGGAGGCCCGCTATAAGCAGTAGACGAGACCTCCAGCCCATGAACAGCCATAGCCTCCCGCACCCGGTGACGCACAGCACCACCTACTAGAGAAAGCATACCAACATCTCGACCGACAAGCAAACAAGAAGAAGACTGTCGAATCAGCTCCGGCAATGATCTACGGATATTCTCCACAATCTCAATCCCTCTAGGAGTCTGGGGGTTAGGATTATATGGAGCAACTAGAAGATACCCCGCGAGTAGCTGCGGGGATCGCTTTAGAATCTACAGTAAATTGTAAACAAAATTTTATGAAAAATGCGATACATTATGTTTTTTAATATAATATGCTAAGTTCAATAGATTATAGTATATATTTTAAATTACTAATATGAATAATAGGATGATTAATAAATCGATAATGTGTAGTGATTAATAAATATAAGTGAACATAACATGGACAATTGATTGGTTAGGAGAATGGAAGATGTGGATAGGTTGCATGTTGAGATAGAAAAATCATTAATGCATGTTAGTGGGGTGTTGTTTTATAAGAAGTATAGATAGATCACCATAGCCAAAAGGTGTGAAGACGAAACAAACGAGCCCACTGACTTGATAACGTTGAAGTCCTCTGTCGACATGCCTGTATCAATCTCCATACTCGAGGTATGTGAGTTCTGCATGCTAGTAAAACCTGAGGCTCCCGTGGCACCATCCAAGCCCTCCTCATAACCATCCGCCTCATCAACATCATCCTCTTTTTGTCGCCAAAAATACGGAACGAAGTTGAGATCCGGGACAAAATCCCAACAAATCAACCTATGTGCATCAAGGTTCCCGATTACATGCACACTAACTCATCCTTCTCTGAACCTACTAATTAATAAGCTAAAAATTGTATTGGTTTGATGCCTATTCCGGCCTTTCCATGAAAGATGCCTCTCCCATTAGCTAGTTAATCAAGAACATGTCTCACCAATATAAGGTTGCTCAGCACATCTGCCACGTGGTTCACAAAACTGTACTCGCTTATCTTTTGCTAATATAGTATCAGCGCATAAATTTGTTACGGTCTGCTTTGGGGATTACAATATTATACCATAGCTTTATTACCATCATGATGGGTGGTGCCTGCAAGGCACACCTCGCTAGCAGATCTGATCCAAAGAACACTACACTTGTCTCATTTTCATCTAAACTATTATTACTACCATGCCTGGAAAGTTCATCTTCATCCTCTCCCACAACAACTGATTTTCTAGGCACTAGTTAATCCAATTCGTAGAGCTAGAACATCCTAACCCGCAACATTAATTAATGAGTGAATTCCAGTTTTTATCCTCTATTTATGCATTTGTGGCACTAATTGGCCCATCTAATAAAATATCGTCTAAATTAGCTATTTAAAAAAATTGGACCATATTTTTCGGTGCATTTCTATTGAGTAAGGTGTAAGGTGATGATTGAGGCTAAAAAATATCAGGACACACCCACCGAAATTCTGTAATTGACTAATAGATGTACTAGTTAATTAGGCTGGCCGAAATTCCAAACTCAACTTGTTTCGTCCAATATTACGTCCCTATGAGTCACACATGATGTGGGATGAAGATGACCCAAAAAACAAAGTTGTTTGTCTCGACAAGGCGCACCATGTTCACATAAAACACTCATTTTATTTCAGATGTTTTAGACATCCCCTTGTAAGGCAAAACCAGTGGTCAACACAAGCTACTAAGTCATGGTCTACGTCATGGCAATATTTTACATAGACACCAACCCACCCACATCAGCATGTTGTGATTTTTTTATTTGTAAGCAATGTATATAATTGCAGGGGATCCCATTCTATGATTTGAGTTGCTTTCCGTTGTATACAATGATTTGGTTGTGATGGATTTGCCCAAGGTAGGATATGAATTTACGCACACACTGGATAGAATGAAAACATTGAATTTTGACACCACACACAAAACTAGTGTCTTTTCCCACACTTGATGCAACGGGTTACAAATCCCTTAATTGGATACACACTACGGGAAAACAGGATTTCCGAGCGTTGGAGACTTTGCCGAGTGTTTTTTGATTGACAAAGTGACTGAAATTGAAAAGAAAATTCAGAGCATATCATCTCCGTAGCGTCTCAGGTGCTCGACAAGATCATCCATGTACCTCTCCTACGCCAATTTGTCCGCGAGAGCCTCTTGCAGTTTCCTTGCGTTGCTTGCGAGCAACTTCCCTTGGTCGTCCATCATGACTCCCAGCACTACCGCAGCGACGCCGTCCTTGTCGAAGGAGCCGTCGGTGTCGTCCCTCGTCACCTCTAAATTAGCCATTTAAAACTCTTTTGGACCCTATTTTTCGATGAATTTCTATTGAGTATGGTGTAAGGTGATGACCGATGGTAAAGAATATCAGTACACCCACCAGGAATTGAATAGCGAAGAGAAATACTTACATTATCGTCGATACCATGCTCCGATCTTTGCATACCTTGACGCACCAAATGGTTCTAAAGCAAATTCAGAGCATATCATCTCAGCGGGGTCCTAAATGGATAAAGGAAAAAGAGGTAAATGAACACGAAAAAGTAGTAGATTAATTTGTTCGACTGGCCTGCCACCCCCTCATCTGTAATAAGAGGCGGGTGGACATCCCATGGAAGGAAAGGAATTGGACTCACATACATACGCTTCATTTCCGTGCAATTCGGATGGTCAGACCCAAACTTTCGTTTGGTTCAGAAACTAGCTGCATCATTCGGACCTTTTTCGGGGCATTAAACGATCTTAGATCGAAATCGCGTAAAAAAAATTGTTTGTCTTAAAGTAAGAACTTTTCTTTTATAAAAAAAATTCATCTGAGTCAATTTTTAGGTATTAATTTTCAATCCTAATTGAAAAAATATGTTTGGATTGGATCCAAATCAACCAGATTTGACTCATCTGTAGTTGACTGATTTGTGACATCTGGTCAAAATTAGCTAAAACACAAAGTTATTCGTCTCAACAAAACGATGAACTTCCATGGTTATCAGTTTTTATTTGAGATCTTTCGGTCAAGTCTAGTTAACGATTAGGACGTATCCTAGGTCGTGGCTGTTTCTTAGTACTTGTACAAGTTGGTGTGTATTTCTCATCCTATTCAGGCTGAAATTCCGTATTCGACTAGTAGATGTACTAGTTAGGCTGGCCGAAATTCCAAACTCAACTTGTTTCGTCCAATATTATGTCCCCATGAGACACATGATGTGAGATGAAGATGACCCAAAAAACAAAGTTGTTTGTCTCGACAAGGCCCACCATGTTCACATTGAACACTCTTTTCATTTGAGATGTTGTAGACGTCCCCTTGTAAGGCAAAACCAGTCGTCAACACAAGCTACAAAGTCATGCTGGTCTCCGTCATGGCAATATTTTACATACACTACTAGAATTCAATTGTTTGCCGTGTATCAGAAATACACGGCGAAGACACAAAAATACTCGGCAGTAAGTACGCCGAGTGCTACACTCGGCGTACAGCACTCGGCGTAATTTAGCTCGGCAACAGAAGGTACGCCGAGTGTCAACACGCGGGTTGCTCGGGAAACTATTCGCCGAGTCTTTTGGGCTAACACTCGGCAAAAAAAAGGTCTGACAGCTCCACGTCCAAGTCCGCAACGGAACGGGGACGAAATCTTTGCCGAGTGTCCCTGTCAGAGGGACTCGGCGAACATATTTCGTCGTGGGAAACAGGGAGACGCCACGTGTGCAGAGTTCGCCGAGTGTAACACTCGGCGTACCGTCGCCCAGGGGAGCGCTCCTGGCCCGCCACGTGTGCACAGTTCGCCGAGTGTTACACTCGGCGTACCGCCGCACAGAGGAGCTCCCCTGGCCTGCCACGTGCACACGCTTCGCCGAGTGCCTACTCGACAAGACTCGGCAATACAGTTCGCCGAGTGTCCGTGCTACACTCGGCGGACATTTTCGCCGAGTGTCGCACTCGGCGTACCTTCGCCCAGAGGGGCTCCCCTGGCCTGCCACGTGCACCTTCTTTGCCGAGTGTGACACTCGGCAATGTTGCCCTCCAGGCGCCCAGGCTGGCCCCTGGCAACGGTGTTTGCCGAGTGTTTCTGGGCCACTCGGCAAAGACCGTGGCCAGGGGCCAGCCTGGGCGCCTGGAGGGCAACATTGCCGAGTGTAACACTCGGCGTATGTGCCATTTGGTCCTATGCCGAGTGCAACACTCGGCATACTGACCATTTGGTGCTGTTTTATTGCTGCATTTTGCTCAAATCCCTGCAAATGAAACCAATTTTCATATATATTCCATTTTGACTCACAGAGGGTTCACAACACACAGTATTTAACTTCAACACATAAATATCACTCATTCTATATACAAACTCACAACACATACATATATAGCATCGCAAATATCCATACATGTATTCCATCACACATAGTAAGTTCAAAATGGTTCAACACACATATTATTCAAGTTCAAAAGACATTGTCATCACAACCAACACATAGTATTCTCAATACAAAGCTTCATTGTTTCCTTAATGCAAACCTACAAGTGAACAAGCAAAATGATTAGTTTTGAGCCGTGCAAGTGAGCATGAGAAGCAAAACAAATAAAGAAGCATGAGAAGCAAAAGAAATAAGAAAAATGGTATACTAACCTAGCATCAGTGCGGCGTCTTGGAGGTCGACGTCTCGGCATCTCCGGTGCCCGCTCCTTGCGACGTGTGGGATCCCTGCGATGCATTCCCCCCCTATTAACAACCGCATTAGTCGAGAGAAGCTAAATAATGTTTCATTGAGCAAGTTCAGGCCAACTTACAATGTTGAAGTTGAGTGGAGGGAGCTCAGGTAGAGGAGGAGCAGACGGACCGGCTGGGATAGCTCGCATCCTCTGCAATGACCAAGTGATCAATCCGTGAGTTAACATGCGTAAATCGATGAAAGGGTGGAATGGAAATGTGTTTTATGTGTGAAAACCGGTACCTCGAGCATCGCCGCCATGAATGCCTGCTGGGAAGACATCTGGTTCTCCATCATCTGCATCTTCTCTTTTGACTCCGCCGCCTCTCTTTTGCTTTGTTCAAGTTCAGCCTACGGTATGTGAAAATGTCATTAAATATGCAATGCAAGCATGTATAGAAAGCGAAGATAAGATTGACCAAGGAAATTGTTTGTGTTCATACCTGAAGTGTGGCGACGGCAGTCAGTCCTGGTCGTGGGCGGCGCTCAATAGACGGCGATGAGCTCGTCTGGCCGGCACGGATGTGCGAGAGCGATGGAGTACCTGATGTGTCGAAGGCACCATCGGCAAAGGCAAACCGGCCGTTCTTCCGACCCTCTCCCGCCAACAGAGCGACCCTAGGGTCATAGGGGGTCGTCAGTGGGTCGGCGTCGGGGCCGTGCACCTCCTTCAACTTCTCGGTGTACTTGTCCCACTTCTCGCCGGTTTGGGGGTTGATCCATTGCTTCTCAACCGGTACATCCGGCTTCAGGACCTTGGGCCTCCGGGTCTCACAGAATGCCACCATGCGAGTGATGACCCTGCCCTTCTTTGCTTTCTACAATTCAAAGAAAAATGATCAGCACAAACTCTCATCTTAAGAATGAAACGGCGTATGGAATTATTAGCAAAACAATTCCTTACCTCTCTCTGGACGCGGCCGGTGAGGGTGAGGCCGCCTTGACGGTGTCCATCACCAAGCATAAGGCGCCGCTCCCGGCACTCGGCGTGCTGGTTCTTGTATGCGTCGCTCGTCCACTTCTTGACGATCTTCTTGAAGCAAGGCATCTTGTTGGCCAGCCACTGAGGAACCACCTGTTAACAAAAACAATCCATATGAGTAGTTCTTTGCCGCGGGAATGTATGGATTAAAATGAAAATGATGCCATTACCGCTAAGTATTGCACCGCTGACATGTGTATCTGTCGTGCATCCGTCTTCGTCAGCTTGGTGTTCATGTGCTTCGCGTAGAACTTCACCACGCAAAGCACACGTGCCTCGTATAGCATGTCGCGGATGAGCTTCTTGGCCATTCTAATGAGCACCACCCTGGCCTTGTCCTCCATACCCGGGCGCAGGTGAAGTAGTCCTACAACCATTAAGCATACGATAAAGACATTAGAAGGATATTTAAAGAGAAATACACATGTCAGCGGTGAAGACAAATACATACCCAGAAATCGGCGACCACTCGGAGGCCCAAGTGGCCATACACCCGTCCATGCTTGTCCGCCACGTCCTCGACCCTCTCATAGTCCTTCCAGGACCACGCTGGCTCCCGAGTGCCGTCCTCCAACGTGACCAAGCCAGGGTAATACTTCTTGCAAAGAAGCCCCAAGATGCCGCTCATGGTCCGTGGTGGTGGAACGTCCCCAAGCCACTCCAACGACCTGCACAAACAAGTAGAAGAGTCGGTGAGCTTTCGATGACATAAATGAGGCAGAAACAAAGTAAATTGTAATTACAACAATGTCCACTTACTTATCTCCGTCGACGGTGACAACTATCTCCTTGAAGGGGTATGGAGGCTTAGGGAGCCTAGATACCCCTCGGAGCCAAACTTTTTGGCCGGGGGGTGCCACTTTCCCTAAGTCAGGGAGAGGGTGGGCAAACAAGTCCTCGGGCTCGTCCTCCGGATCCGACACCTCGACATCCTCCTCACCACCATCCTCTGACTCCGCTGAAGTGTATCGGTAGTCGTCCTCGGAGTCCTCCTCCTGCTGCTGCTGCTGCTGCTGCTCCACGTGCTCCTCCTCCGGCTGCTGCTGCTCCTCCTCCGAGTCCTCCTCCTCCTGCTGCTGCTGCTGCTGCTCCTCCTCCTCCTCGGAAGAAGAAGAAACGTGGGGCAAGGGACTACGTGAGCGCGTACCACCTCCCCGGCCTCTGGAACGTGCTCTGGAAGACGAGGGCGCGTCCACATGCTTCTTGCGCCGGATTCTCCCTATCTTCACTCGGCTGCCATCCTCTCTTCTAGCGTACAGAGCTTCCACTTGCGCGACTTTGCTCGCGGTCCGCTTCACCCCTTTTGGCTTGGCTTTCGGGGCCATGCTGCACTAACCTGTTATGAAAATGAGGGGTCCCGATTAGTACAAAGTGATAAAAAATGTCAAGTAATAGTCGAAATGCAATTAATGTTGTAAATAAAAATACTAATGATACCAAGCGTAAGAAAACTAGAATAAAAAAATGCTAATGATAGTTGAAAGGCAATTAATAGTTGAGAGGCAACTAATATTTACAAGGCAATTAATAGTTGAAAGACAAGTAATAGTTGTAAATAAAATACTAATGATATATACCAAGCATAAGAAGACTGGAATAAAAAAATGGTAATGATAGTTGAAAGGCAATTAATAGTTGAAATCAAACTAATACATAACAATAGCGAAATTAAAAAAAATATTACAACCTTGTGATTCATAACCCATTAATGCTTAAAATCCTGCTTAAAATCCTGACATTTGTCATGTGCACGATTTTCTGCTGAAAATCTCCTCCCATGAGCTTGAACAACCTGATCTTGTTCACGGCCATGTGCTCCCAGAAGTAGTGCTCTTGCCACTCCCTGCACCGATATTTTGGTGACCAAAATAACAGCGCAGGGAGTGGCAAGAGCACTACTACTGGGAGCACATGGATGTGAACAAGATCAGATTCTTCAAGCTCATATGGGAGGAGATTTTGAGCACACAATCGTAAGTGCTTGGAGACTCTAAGCACCATGACAAATGTCAGGATTTTAAGCGCAAGTAATGTAATTATACATTCACGATTACATAATTGGAACACAAATGGTTCATAACCCATTAATGCTTAAAATCCTGCTTAAAATCCTGACATTTGTCATGTGCACGATTTTCTGCTGAAAATCTCCTCCCATGAGCTTGAACAACCTGATCTTGTTCACGGCCATGTGCTCCCAGAAGTAGTGCTCTTGCCACTCCCTGCACCGATATTTTGGTGACCAAAATAACAGCGCAGGGAGTGGCAAGAGCACTACTACTGGGAGCACATGGATGTGAGCAAGATCAGATTCTTCAAACTCATATGGGAGGAGATTTTGAGCACAAAATCGTAAGTGCTTGGAGACTCTAAGCACCATGACAAATGTCAGGATTTTAAGCGCAAGTAATGTAATTATACATTCACGATTACATAATTGGAACACAAATGGTTCAGAACCCATTGTCTAAATCCTTGGGATCATAGCTTGGACCGGGATCATCGTCATCATCGCTATCACGAGTATACCACCACTCTTCCATGTAGTTCGGTGGTGGACCTCTCGGCTCCTCGACATCAGGCAAGTGGAGACGCTCAAGTAGTTCAACGTCCTTAGAGTTAAGAACGGATGGATCGTCGCCTTGCCCATTATCGACTCCCATGCCGACATCATCATCGTCGTCTTCTTCCATTTCATCAATGGTGGACAAGTCGATGATGAACTCGCCGGTGAGCCCATCGTCTTGATAGAACTCTCCCTCATATGTGCTGGGGTTTATGCGCTGGTGGTAATCGTCATCGTTTGGAGGAGGTGGTCTATTACGCGGTGGAACTGTGATCACGACATCCCACCCTTGGAGGCGTTTCATAGTTTTGCATGGGTAGGGGAGATAGAAGACTTGGGTGGCATGTTGTGCAATGATGTAGACATCATCTGACCCATAGACAGATGCCCGATCAATTTCGACCAAACCAATGGCAGGATTCCGTCTCACTCGGCTCGGATCAAACCAATGGCATTTGAATACAACCGGATTCTTCGTGCCAAAATGGAAGTCCAGCTCATACATTCCCTCGACCATACCGAAGTAATCACCACCGGCGTGGGTAAATACCCCGAAATTGTTTGTCTTCCGGTTGGGCCGTTTCTCATCGTAAGAACGGGTATGGAAGCGATACCCATTCACATCGTAAGACTTAAATGACTTCACGGAGTAGGTGAAGCCCCGGGCAAGTTGCCTCAACTCATGACTCATTTCCTTGTCGGTTAAAGCCTACATGTTCAATACGAGAAGTTCGGTCAATAAGTTCGCCGTAATATGTGGCTTGAGCTAGAAACCATGTAAGAAAGGAGATTACTTTTGCGGCGAACCAACTAATAAAACCACCGCCTCCTTTGCCACCCTTCTTAAAAAGGTCCGACTTCTCGGCGTAGGTAGGTTCTCGCGGATGATGTTTCCAGGTTTCTTGCTCAAATAACCTAAGTGTGGGATCAACAAGAAGGGGAGTTAGACACAATTTGAGGGAATGAAAGATTGTGAAAATTAGGTGTTGAGCACTTACTCAATGTAGGGTTTTACTTCCACCGTGTTCTTCAAGACACACGAGAAAATAGCCGTCCATTGTTCATGTGAGTCTATTTGCTCTTGCTTCGCGCCACTTGATCTGCCGCCGAGCCCTGCGAGTATGCTAAGCTCTGGTGCATCGGCGGGGTCGGAGTCATTATTGTACCGAGAAACCGGATTATGACGAGTGGGAAGACTGTCATGATAGTATTTTGTCGTGAAGTTTGCCACCTCCTCGTTGAGGGTTGCCTCACATATGGATGCTTCTATGCGACATTTGTTGGTGCTTTTCTCTCGAAGTTTCTTTTGCTCTCTCTCGGTTGAAAACATCCAGCGGTACTGCACAGGGCCCCCCAATCGTGCCTCTTCCGGGAGATGCAAGAGCAAGTGTTGCATCGGATTAAAGAAACCGGGAGGAAAGATCGCCTCTAGTTCCACGATTAGCTCGGCGGCCTGTTCCTCCAACTTTGCAACCACATCTCTATCTAATTCCTTGGCACAAAGCTGACGAAAGAAAAAGCTCAACTTGGCTAGCACTAGCCAGATTTCCTCGTCAACATAGCCTCGAATCATGACGGGCAAAATCCGCTCAATCCATACGTGGTAGTCATGACTCTTGAGCCCCGTTATCCGCAGCCCAGCGAGATTCACTCCCCTCATTATATTAGCTGCGTACCCGTCAGAAGAAGAGGCAGTCCAAGATCCACTGGAGAATTTCTTTCCTTTGGGCCCTCGTCAGGCAGAAAGGGGCCGGCGGCTTCGTCCAGGTCTTTTTGCTTTTTGTGGGTTCCTTCAAGTTTAGATGTTTCCTGTAACAAAGCTCGGCTTGATCGACTCTTGCCTTGACGTTATCTTTCGTCTTCTCAAGATCAAAAAGTGTTGACCAAAGGGCCTCAGCGATATTTTTTTCAGTGTGCATGACATCAATGTTATGTGGAAGAAGAAGATCCTGCATGTAAGGGAGCTTCCACAGGCATGAGATGTGAGTCCACTGGTGCCACTCTCCATACCCCAGAAAGCCGGTCCCCTCGGCATTGAGCTGTAGACTATCTAGCTGAGCCTTGACGTCTACACCGGTCATCAAAGTTGGTCGTGGCGCATCGACAGCTACATCTTTCATCCACTTCTTTGTGTTTCTCCTGTATTTGTGACCAGGACGAAGGAACTGTCGATGTTGGTCAAAGCATGAGTATTTGCCACCCTTTTTCAGCCAAAGAAAAGTCACAGCTTGGTAGCACACCGGACAAGGCCATTTCCCATGAGTACACCAGCCGCAGAATATCGCGCGAGCCGGAAGGTCATGAAGTGAAGTGAAGTACCAAACATACATATCGAAGTGCTTCTTTTCTATGACATCGTATGTCCGTACCCCGGTGTTCCAGGCAATGAGCAGATCATCTACCAGCGGCTCCATGAACACCGACATGTTCTTCCCCGGATACTCAGGCCCTGGAATTATAAGCGACAGGAACATGTTCTGCCGTTGCATGCACACGCCGGGGGGAGATTCATCGGGATAACAAACATCGGCCATCAGCTGTATGAGGCGGATGTCATACCATATGGGTTGAAACCATCGGTTGATAACGCAACTGCTACACTCCTAGGGTCACCCGCTTTCTTCTTATGTTTGCCAACAAAGTCCTTCCATGCTTCACCATCAGACGGATGTATCATCTTCTCAGGACGGTACCTCCTCCCATCTGACGGCCATCTCATCTGTTTTGCAGATTCCTCGGTCATAAAAAGCCTTTGGATCCGTGGTATGAATGGAAGATACCGAAGGATCTTTTTGGCGACTGTGAGCTGCGTCTTCTGACCATTACCATCGTCCACCTCCAGATACCTAGAGGCCCCGCATTTGACACAGTACTTTGTATGCTCGTGCTCTTTCCTGAACAACATGCAGCTCTTTGGACAACAATCTATCTTCGTATACGGCATCTTTAGGGAACCGAGGATTTTTTTCGACTCGTACATGTTTTTAGGAAGAAGGTGTACCGGCGGCAGGAGGGTGGCAATAACAGTCAGAAATGCATCAAAGGCGGCTATGCTTACATTGTGCTGGCTTTTTACCGCCATTAGCCGGCCGATGGCATCAAGTTGAGAAACTTGTGTATGCTCGTGCAGGGGTTTCTGTGTCTCAAACAACGTGTCATAGAACTCTTTAGTGCTATCATCGGCATCGTCAGGGGCATCTCCCTCGCCGGTTTGATTTTCAGGTGCTTGTGCATTAGTGAAATCCTCTAACATCCTATCAAAACCGGTATCAAAAACGGTCGCCGCATGCTGAGTGAGTGGTGCCACCTTCTTTGTCTTCTTCTTCCGGCGTACACGCTCAGCAGACTCGCCATGGTACACCCAACGGTAATAGTTTGGCATAAAACCATACTTCCCAAGGTGATCAGAAATGATTGTCCTCGGTTTCTCTGTCATGTTACGGCAACGACTACACGGGCACCAAACATCAGACGAATCATCAACTCTAGCAAATGCAAATTCCAAGAACTCGTCTGTCTTTGTAACCCATTCCATTGTCATCTCGGCAGCACTCGGTCGGCCACTGTACATCCACTCCCGGTCCTCCATATCCACACTGATGAATGCTCAGCCAGATCAACATATGTTTCAAATTTTAACAAGTTGTTTCAATTATTTAGAACATTACAAGTTTTACGCGTTGAATGCAGTCCTACATGTCTACTAGGTAAAGATAGGTCCTAATCCCACCCGTGGATGTGTAGCTTGTGTTTGTTTTCCATGTCTACTCCTATCCAAGACAGATTTCGGCAGCACCTCCCCGCTGTTCTCCTAATACACGTCTCGACCACGGGGTCGAGAGAATGTGTACTCGGAGAACAACAGAGAGGCGCCACCGAAATCTGTCTCGGATAGGAGTAGAACATGGAAAA
>JAPCYS010003729.1:0-65451 GCA_028641055.1 Alopecurus myosuroides | reverse complement strand
CCATCTTCTACCAGCCCTATGAGCTACAGTCACTGATTCATCCTGACATATTTCAAAAGTTCTGGAGAGGCACTTTTAAAGGAGTGGAACCACACGAAGCATCTCCCCAAAAGTATGTTCTTTTTCCATTGCCAATCACCATGCTTTGACCAAGGAGATATAGCTCCCTAACATTCAGAAGATCTGACCAAAACGCCGAGTCCATTGACCTATGCTTGACATTGAAGATACCCCCATCACCCAGGTACTTAGCTCTCATGAATCTCTGCCAAGGGCCATCCCCTGCCTCCAGCTTCCACCACCACTTGCACATGAGGCTGATGTAGAACCTGGAAAGATCTTTCAATCCTAGACCACCTTTTAACGTAGGTGTACAAACCAGCTTCCACTTCACCAAATGGCATCTCCTTCTAGTGGAAGAGCTATGCCATAGGAAAGCTATCAGTGGCTTATCTATTTCCTCCAGAGTAGTTTTATGCAGAAGAAACATAGACATATGATAAGTTGTGACTGAAGATAGGCAAACATCAGTTCTGATGACCCTGCCCCCAATAGACAGGGCCCCACTCATCCAGCCATCCATCATATTTTTCAATTTATTCACATAGTTTGTCCTAACATTAACAGGAACTCCAAGATATTTTATGGGCCAAGCCCCCACCTGAAAATGGAACATCTCTGCATATTGCTGTTGTTTATCAAAATCATACAAAATCATCATCACCTCACTCTTCTCAAAATTTATCTTAAGACCCAACATACTCTCAAAGATGTAGAGAAGCAATTTGAAATTTCTGGCCCCCTCCAGGTCATCCTGGATTAGAAGAATGGTGTCATAGGATAGCTATCTCCTTATCAATCAAGTGATCAGCTAACCCAGTGATCAGGCCTGCATCCTGAGCTCTATGCACCATCTTAGCTAAATTTTCAGCAGCTGCATTAAAGAAAAAAGAAGAGAGAGGGTCCCCCTTCCTGACACCTTTAAAACTTCCAAAGTATGGGCCCAAAGAATCATTTACTTTCACACTTAAAGTCGCCTGAGAAATGACTTTTTTTCCAGCTGAACCATCTATCACTGAAGCCTTTCTGCTTACAAGTTTCCAACAGAAAGCTCCAGTTGACCTTATCATATGCTTTCTCAAAATCAATCTTTAAAACCACACCCAGTTTTCTTCTAAATTTGGACTCCTTAAGCACCTCCTGTAATAACTCCACACCATCAGTAAGACTTATTTTACTATGTATGTAGTTAAAATTGAAATGATAAGTAGTTAGACTTATAAAGTGAACGGAGTGAGTAAGAAAAAAATGATCTTATGAGGCCCTGCCCAAGAGCGGAACATGAAGACGGGTGATACAATGTGGTGGTCCGAGAACAAACCCCCATATGTGATCTTCCTTCCATCGAACAAAAAAAATGAAAAGGGCATATATCTCTGTTATAAGAAATAATTGATCATTTCCTTGGTGGCAAGGGGCCATCTTCCTAGCTAAAGGCATATCTCTGTTGTAAGTAGCTTCCTTCAATGCCAAGGATCCGTGCTCCTTGTCGGGAAAGGGAAACTGATCGGATATTTGTGGGAGTTATACCTAAACTTCCCTTCTTCTACGGAGAGACTATAAATAGAAAGTAGTTTTGGAGAGTTGGACTCACAAGCTTCATATATTGTAGTCCTTTAAATGTGTCGAATATGTTCGGTTGTTGGTTAAATGGGGTGGTTAAGAAAACCAAGGCACAAATTTGAGTTGGTGTTTGTGCATTGGTATGGTCTATATGGAACTATCGAAATGACATCATTTTTAACAAACATACAAACATTACCGTTATGCAGGTTATTCATATGGCTACCCATCATATGCACGAATGGGCTCTCCTGCTTCCGGATGTGCAAAGAGCGGCTATGGATTCCGGGTGTTCCGGTCTGGAGATGGTCGCTCGGGATATCTTCAACCGGGGTGGCTTAAGGCTTGATAAACGACTACAAGCTGCTTAGCGATATCCGGCTTTACCTTTTAACTTATTACTTTTCTTCTTTTGTACGACTTTGTACGTTTTTTTGAGATGTAAACTCTGGGTACTCAAACTCTATTTTTGCAATAAAACAGCTGTGTGCATCGATCGATGCAGAGGCTGGGCGATGCTCCCAATTCTAAAAAATATATGTATATTGTGGTGTAATTACAAGATAATAAAGAGCTCTCATTGTTCTTGTGTTCTTCTGATTTTGCTTCTCCGCATGTGGTGATTGGAAAAATATTGGACATCTACGTTTTGTAAAAATCTCTTTTGTTTATCAGGTCTTCAAGCTTCTTGAATGGTTATTTAATTACAGGAAAACTTTCTGAGGTACACCGATATTTTACAACATTTGTCAAAATAAAATGTCGAACACACTTTTTCTCAGTACCATAACAACTTCGTGGTAAATTTGTTAGAACACACACTAACAATTTTTGTTGGGATGAACATCCTCCTTCGGTTTTGATCTCAGTTTTGTCTATAATTTAAATTTGTACGCATCCGCTTTGGAAAATCATATGCAAAAAAGTAAAAGAAAAATGCAACAACTCGCGGAGGCATGCATGTAAGAGGAACTGCAAACGTCACTGGCTCATTGCATGAGAAGTAGAAAATTACGGACTCCCTCCGTTCACTTTTATAAGTCATTTCAATTTTAGACATACATACTAGATTAACTGAATCTAAACTACTTTAATATATAGATTCACTTATTTTACTATGTATATGGTCAAAATTGAAATGATAGTGTTCCTTATAAAAGTGAACAAATGGAGCATCGTATTCACTGACAAATGCATACAGTTACAGAAGCTAGTAAACTCTATGGAATATTGGTTACACACATTGACCGGCACCGCCGTTAAAAAAACTGTCGTGAGAACAATGCTATTTTAGTACAAATATCTACCGAACTTGCGACATTAATTATGGACCGGAGGGAGTAGTAGTTTTCATTTGGTGTGTGTGTGATAGAAACTTCTAGTACAACTGTACAAGTTACTGCTACTCGCAACAGTCATAGCCAATGGCTAAAATACCCTTCGTCGGCTTGTCGCTCGTTTGTGGGAGAATAAATCTGGGAATCTTTTCTAAGGATAAGATGGCAATTTCACGCACGAAAATCAAATTTTATATTTTAGGCCATACAGTGTGTTCGTTAATTATATCATGAAATTGAAATGGTAGTAGAAAATGATGATGCAGAGCGACCCATCCCACTGGGCATGTCTCACACTCCATCATATGTCAAGTCACCATGGATTCAAAAGGTGAACTCATTCCTCTTCTATAACCCATTTCGTACCCCTTTGGACGGTATACTACTTTACCATCTACCCCCGTACATTGCTAGGTATGAGTCAACAAGTATGGATGCGAGGGGAGATGCCGAGGAAGCCCAGGACTCAAGTCCGTCCAAGGTGTACGTGTGGAAGAGGAGGAAGAAGCGAGAAGACGAAGACCCGCCCTGGCCGGCTCCCAGGCCGGCGCTCTCGGGTACCTGTCGGCCTAGCAGCCCGGCCTAGGCCGGTTCCCCTGCGCCCCTCAGGCCGGCGCCCCTACAGACCATACCGGCCTATCAGCCCGGCCAGGCCGGCTCCCCTGCGACTTAACTGCCTGCGCGCAGAGGCAGGGAATATTTCCTTGTATCCCTCTACCTACCCTCTACTACTATATATAGGACCACTCCCCCTCCTTCATAGGATAGAGTTGACTTGAGATAGAATTAAGCTTTGTTCTCCCCCTCCCATGTGGAGAACCTCCCCCATGGGATCTATGGCTACTCCATAGATTCATCTATTGGATTGTATCAAGATCTCTCCAAGTAGCTACTCTTTCACCTTGTGATTCTAGTAGTTCTTGCCAACTTTCCCCTTGTGGCTTCGGTTTGATCGGTGGACCGGACGGTGAGAGGAATCGGTTCCAATTAGCGTGTTGTTGACTTGGCTTTGCGATCCTTGTAGGCTTCACGAGTTATCTCCCCTTCTGTGTGTGTGAGTTCATCGTGTTCTTCATGTTCTTCGCGTTCTTCCCAATCTCCCCACCTCTCATGCATCAATCCGTGAAGATCGGGCCACCCTAGAGGCCAAGCCTATATCAAATGACGTGTTCTTTCGGTGTATCTAGGCAAAGGCTGGGAGAGTTAGAGTCACAAGCTTCATACATTGTAGTGTAACTACAAGATAATAAAGAGCTCTCAGCTTGGTTCTTGTGTTCTTGTAATTGTGCTCCTCCGTATGTGGTGATGAAAAAAAAAAGCAGTTTATGGGCTAGAGAACTGGGTGTGGTTCAGTAATTGAGCTCTCAGCTTGGTTCTTGTGTTCTTGTAATTGTCCTAGAGACCATTCGTGTGTCCTAACATTAACAGGAACTCCAAGATATTTTATGGGCCAAGCCCCCACCTGAAAATGGAACATCTCTGCATATTGCTGTTGTTTATCAAAATCATACAAAATCATCATCACCTCACTCTTCTCAAAATTTATCTTAAGACCCGACATACTCTCAAAAGATGTAGAGAAGCAATTTGAAATTTCTGGCCCCCTCCAGGTCATCCTGGATTAGAAGAATGGTGTCATAGGATAGCTATCTCCTTATCAATCAAGTGATCAGCTAACCCAGTGATCAGGCCTGCATCCTGAGCTCTATGCACCATCTTAGCTAAATTTTCAGCAGCTGCATTAAAGAAAAAGAAGAGAGGGTCCCCCTTCCTGACACCTTTAAAACTTCCAAAGTATGGGCCCAAAGAATCATTTACTTTCACACTTAAAGTCGCCTGAGAAATGACTTTTTTTCCAGCTGAACCATCTATCACTGAAGCCTTTCTGCTTACAAGTTTCCAACAGAAAGCTCCAGTTGACCTTATCATATGCTTTCTCAAAATCAATCTTTAAAACCACACCCAGTTTTCTTCTAAATTTGGACTCCTTAAGCACCTCCTGTAATAACTCCACACCATCAGTAAGACTTATTTTACTATGTATGTAGTTAAAATTGAAATGATAAGTAGTTAGACTTATAAAGTGAACGGAGTGAGTAAGAAAAAAAATGATCTTATGAGGCCCTGCCCAAGAGCGGAACATGAAGACGGGTGATACAATGTGGTGGTCCGAGAACAAACCCCATATGTGATCTTCCTTCCATCGAAAAAAAAAATGAAAAGGGCATATATCTCTGTTATAAGAAATAATTGATCATTTCCTTGGTGGCAAGGGGCCATCTTCCTAGCTAAAGGCATATCTCTGTTGTAAGTAGCTTCCTTCAATGCCAAGGATCCGTGCTCCTTGTCGGGAAAGGGAAACTGATCGGATATTTGTGGGAGTTATACCTAAACTTCCCTTCTTCTACGGAGAGACTATAAATAGAAAGTAGTTTTGGAGAGTTGGACTCACAAGCTTCATATATTGTAGTCCTTTAAATGTGTCGAATATGTTCGGTTGTTGGTTAAATGGGGTGGTTAGAAAACCAAGGCACAATTTGAGTTGGTGTTTGTGCATTGGTATGGTCTATATGGAACTATCGAAATGACATCATTTTTAACAAACATACAAACATTACCGTTATGCAGGTTATTCATATGGCTACCCATCATATGCACGAATGGGCTCTCCTGCTTCCGGATGTGCAAAGAGCGGCTATGGATTCCGGGTGTTCCGGTCTGGAGATGGTCGCTCGGGATATCTTCAACCGGGGTGGCTTAAGGCTTGATAAACGACTACAAGCTGCTTAGCGATATCCGGCTTTACCTTTTAACTTATTACTTTTTCTTTTGTACGACTTTGTACGTTTTTTTGAGATGTAAACTCTGGGTACTCAAACTCTATTTTTGCAATAAAACAGCTGTGTGCATCGATCGATGCAGAGGCTGGGCGATGCTCCCAATTCTAAAAAATATATGTATATTGTGGTGTAATTACAAGATAATAAAGAGCTCTCATCTTGTTCTTGTGTTCTTCTGATTTTGCTTCTCCGCATGTGGTGATTGGAAAAAATATTGGACATCTACGTTTTGTAAAAATCTCTTCTGTTTATCAGGTCTTCAAGCTTCTTGAATGGTTATTTAATTACAGGAAAACTTTCTGAGGTACACCGATATTTTACAACATTTGTCAAAATAAAATGTCGAACACACTTTTTCTCAGTACCATAACAACTTCGTGGTAAATTTGTTAGAACACACACTAACAATTTTTGTTGGGATGAACATCCTCCTTCGGTTTTGATCTCAGTTTTGTCTATAATTTAAATTTGTACGCATCCGCTTTGGAAAATCATATGCAAAAAAGTAAAAGAAAAATGCAACAACTCGCGGAGGCATGCATGTAAGAGGAACTGCAAACGTCACTGGCTCATTGCATGAGAAGTAGAAAATTACGGACTCCCTCCGTTCACTTTTATAAGTCATTTCAATTTTAGACACATACATACTAGATTAACTGAATCTAAACTACTTTAATATATAGATTCACTTATTTTACTATGTATATGGTCAAAATTGAAATGATAATTAGTGTTCCTTATAAAAGTGAACAAATGGAGCATCGTATTCACTGACAAATGCATACAGTTACAGAAGCTAGTAAACTCTATGGAATATTGGTTACACACATTGACCGGCACCGCCGTTAAAAAAACTGTCGTGAGAACAATGCTATTTTAGTACAAATATCTACCGAACTTGCGACATTAATTATGGACCGGAGGGAGTAGTAGTTTTCATTTGGTGTGTGTGTGATAGAAACTTCTAGTACAACTGTACAAGTTACTGCTACTCGCAACAGTCATAGCCAATGGCTAAAATACCCTTCGTCGGCTTGTCGCTCGTTTGTGGGAGAATAAATCTGGGAATCTTTTCTAAGGATAAGATGGCAATTTCACGCACGAAAATCAAATTTTATATTTTAGGCCATACAGTGTGTTCGTTAAATTATATCATGAAATTGAAATGGTAGTAGAAAATGATGATGCAGAGCGACCCATCCCACTGGGCATGTCTCACACTCCATCATATGTCAAGTCACCATGGATTCAAAAGGTGAACTCATTCCTCTTCTATAACCCATTTCGTACCCCTTTGGACGGTATACTACTTTACCATCTACCCCCGTACATTGCTAGGTATGAGTCAACAAGTATGGATGCGAGGGGAGATGCCGAGGAAGCCCAGGACTCAAGTCCGTCCAAGGTGTACGTGTGGAAGAGGAGGAAGAAGCGAGAAGACGAAGACCCGCCCTGGCCGGCTCCCCAGGCCGGCGCTCTCGGGTACCTGTCCGGCCTAGCAGCCCGGCCTAGGCCGGTTCCCCTGCGCCCCTCAGGCCGGCGCCCCTACAGACCATACCGGCCTATCAGCCCGGCCAGGCCGGCTCCCCTGCGACTTAACTGCCTGCGCGCAGAGGCAGGGAATATTTCCTTGTATCCCTCTACCTACCCTCTACTACTATATATAGGACCACTCCCCCTCCTTCATAGGATAGAGTTGACTTGAGATAGAATTAAGCTTTGTTCTCCCCCTCCCATGTGGAGAACCTCCCCCATGGGATCTATGGCTACTCCATAGATTCATCTATTGGATTGTATCAAGATCTCTCCAAGTAGCTACTCTTTCACCTTGTGATTCTAGTAGTTCTTGCCAACTTTCCCCTTGTGGCTTCTGTTTGATCGGTGGACCGGACGGTGAGAGGAATCGGTTCCAATTAGCGTGTTGTTGACTTGGCCTTGCGATCCTTGTAGGCTTCACGAGTTATCTCCCCTTCTGTGTGTGTGAGTTCATCGTGTTCTTCATGTTCTTCGCGTTCTTCCCAATCTCCCCACCTCTCATGCATCAATCCGTGAAGATCGGGCCACCCTAGAGGCCAAGCCTATATCAAATGACGTGTTCTTTCGGTGTATCTAGGCAAAGGCTGGGAGAGTTAGAGTCACAAGCTTCATACATTGTAGTGTAACTACAAGATAATAAAGAGCTCTCAGCTTGGTTCTTGTGTTCTTGTAATTGTGCTCCTCCGTATGTGGTGATGAAAAAAAAAAGCAGTTTTGGAGAGCTAGAGGCACAAGCTTCATATATTGTAGTGTAATTACAAGATAATAAAGAGGTCTCAGCTTGTTCTTGTGTTCTTGTGATTGTGCTCCTCCGTATGTGGTGATGGGATTTTTTTTTGAACAACAACATTTTGTAACAATCTCTTCGGTTTATCGTGTCCATTTTCTACAAGCTCCTTGAATGGTTATTTAATTATGGAAACACTTTCCGAGGCACACCATTATTTTACATCGTTTGTCAAAAAACAGTGTCGAACACACTTTTTCTAAGTACCATAACAATTTCATGGTAAATTTGTCAGAACACACACTGTTTGGACCAAAACAAGAAGCTAGTCTTGACATTTTTTGTTGGGATGGCCATCCTCCTTCGGTTTGAGCTCATTTTTGTCTATAATTTAAATTTGTTAGCATCCACTTTGGAAATTCATATGCCAAAAAAAAGTATTAACAAAATGCAACAACTCATCGATGCACGCATGTAAGAGAAATTGTGTACGTCACTGACTCACTGCATCGGTAGTAGCAAATTACATACCTTCCCCGTACACATTTATAAGACATTTCAATTTTGTCCACTTATATTTTAAAATGAGTGAACCTACACTAATTTTATACATAGATTTACTCATTTTACTATGTATACGGTCAAAATTGAAATGATAAATAGTGTAACTTATAAAAGTGAACAGGGGGAATATCATATTCACTAACATCTGAGAGACATCCATACACTTACAGAAGCGAGTAAACCATGGTTGAATGGTTACACGTCTCGACTGGCACGGCCGTGAAAAAACTCCGTGCAAATCAACTATGTTATCTATTACACGACGTGCTAGTGACGACCTTAGTGAACACTACAGGCTACTTACTTATAGTAGTAATTTTGTTTTTGTGTGTGTGACATAAACTTATAGTACAAGTTATACTGCTACTCGCAGCGGTCATGACCATCGTCTAGAATACCGTTTGTCGGCTCGTCGCTTGTTTGTGGGTGAATAAAATATGGGCCAATTTCCGAAGGATAAGATGGCAATTTCACGCACAAAAGTCAAACTTTAAGCTCCACTTGGGAACATTAAAACCATAGCATTAGAAAAAAAATGTTTTTGGGTGCTAGGCAGATGGATACTTTAGTTTTGTTGTCTAGGAAGAAAGAGGTCAAACAAAAGTTTACAATACGGCAAAAAAATACAGTTTTGGGGGGCTACTTCAGTTTCTAAGTTACATTTTTCATTTGACCCAAACGACTGAAGTATTTTCTTTTTCGTCTTGAAGTATTGCATACTAAAGTATTTTAGACAACTGGAGTATTCTCTCAATACTTCAATAATACGGTGCTTCCAAACGGAACCTAATATTTAGGCCATACGGTGTGGTCTCACAAATGTATCATGAAATTGAAATGGTACTAGGCAAAGACCCGTTCTTTCAGTGTGTCTAGGCAAAGACCGGGAAACAATAGTGTCTCTAGTCAAATTTTCAATAATTTATACAACTTATTTCTGCTCGGTTTGTTCATCTACAATTTAGGCTCCTTTTTTTTTCTATTCCTTGTGTTTATATGTGATTCCTTTTATCTAATTGAAACATATGATTAAATAAAATATGTTACTATTTAGTTTTGGTTTTCTTTCAAAACCGCAAGCAACACGTCCCCTCTCCCCATGCAGCAAACCGTGACATCAAAAGTTATGGCAATGAAGACAATTTTTTTTTGCCTCGGTGGCGTATGGCGATATGTTTTCCCCGCCTTCCTTGAATTAGATCGTTCTTTGTCCTCTGGTAATCCATGGTTTATTTGTCATCCAGCAAATCCACGGTTTCTCTTGCAACCATCGTCCTTTCTCTCGTCATTTGGATTCTCTTGCCCGCATCAAAGTGATTTCATGGGATCCGGAGGAAGAAGGCATTGCTCTGAATACCATCGAGGTATGAAGTGACACAACTAGTGGATTGGTTGCTCTTGTTCTAGAGCCACCGTGTCCTTCCTCAAGTAACTTGCAAGACCGATTTGACTAGGCGATCTGGCAGCATGCCGCAACTTCCTCCGATTCCTTCTGGATCCAGCAGAGTGAGTGTATCACGTGTTAACCCTGTGAGAGGTCATACACGCAGACCCGTCAAAATCCTGCAGCGCTTTGCCATCCATAGGTAATCACTACAGGTTTACAATTAAGTTGGAGTGACCCCGACACACGGGAAAGAGAGAGATTATATCTAGATCTAATCGGGAGAGGACACCTTCTTAGGTTTTTCTCGAAACTCTTCCGGAACCCTATGACCCCTATAGATAAAAACATCAAACTTATCTAACGATGTAAGAAAAATATTTTCGACATATCGGGATATGTCATGTCCCCCGTAATCTCTCTGAATTTTAATACTCTCACCGAGTGGATTCTGGATGTATCTCTCTATTAAATAGATGATTAAGTCCCAATCTTTAAATATCACAATGAAATGAATTATTTTTGTAACCATTTAGTGATAGCCTTTTTTATCACCCATTTTATGTTGTGATATTTGATTATACCAAAATGATCCTAACGTTAAACATCATGGAATATTCTCATGGTCTAAGGAAGCAAACACAACAACTATCTTATAACGATACTATTTATCAAAACAAATCTCGTAGTATCTCAATTAGTTGGGTTTGCCCAGCCACTTTGTTGAAACAATAAGTGCTTCCGTTAATATTGACAAAACATATGTCCATGACCCGGAAAACGTGGTCATCTAATATTAAAAAAATTATCTGTGAGACATGAGAAAGAGTATAACGACATGTTTATGTTTCTACACGTGTGTGGGTTTACTTGGAGTTTACTTGTTAGAAACCTCCTCCCATCCCGTGTAAACACAAGAGAAAGTACAAGTCAACATTGTTGAACGGTCACTTCGTGTCAACGTCGCGAACAAGCCAAAAGAATTGTATGTCTCTTAATGTACACAATTTATCAACAAAGCAAATAGGGAGTATATTGTAACATTGATATTAGAGAACTATCAGAGCCATCGGGTCTATTATACTAATTTAATTATTAAAACAATATAAAAAGCAAAAAAAAATCATCCAATTCCACGTAGAGCCTAAATATATATATTCGTCCCTTAATTGAAGATTGAATATCTGATGCCATGCCATCTGATCTGGGATATGAGTAGTTATAAATGTGGAATTATTCAGCGCGCTATTACGGAGAGAAAATTAAGGTAATTAAAACCTTCCTCCATAGCACATGATTGATCATAACTTGCTTACTATAGTTAGGTCATGTAGCCAAATTTGAGGTTGATGACCATATCGCCAAGATTTTTCTACTTATTTCTAGAGCTTGGAGCGGCTAATCTTCGTTGACCTGTGGAAGCCTGCAGCCATGCTATATATCAAGCTTTAATTAGGACAAGAAGATATACGCACATTGTGAGGGTACGATCCAGAGCTGCAAAAGATGGCGGTGTCTATTTCCGGAGCAATCCTGCTGGCGACATGCCTTTTGGGCTTGTACGTGCCCGCCCTGTCACTGGCGTCGTCGTCGGAGGACTTCCTCCGGTGCCTCGCCCAAGTAGAGGTACTGCACCACCTCCGGTCGCATTCTTGTTTTTTTTTTTTTTTTTTTTTTGAGAACTGCTACTTTATTCAAATAACATAAACGTTTACAGGCAAATTTAGACCCTCTGGAGGGGACAGGAGCCACAAATGGCGTCCCACTGGCAAGCTCGTAGCAAGCTTTGCCAGCACATGAGCTTCCCTGTTACATTCTCTCCTCTCATGAGAGAAATCTACTTGCAAACCTGACACCCTCTCCTTGATTTCCTTGACAATCGAACCAAAAACCCCCATGTAATTGGTTTTCAGTGCTTGAATTACTTCCAGGCAATCAGATGCAACATGAACCGGACCAATATCAAGGTCCACAGCCAAATCTAGAGCCTCACGGCACGCCATCGCCTCCAAACACCCAGGATGGGTGATGCCATCAAAAACCAAGGCTGAAGCGCCAAGATATTCTCCCTGTGCAGATCTGCACACTACTCCCACTGCTCCCTTCTTTTCAGTTTTGGCCACTGCTGCATCTACATTCATCTTTGATCGCCCCCCGGGAGGTGGAATCCATCGGCCACGAGCTGGCAGCCTTCTCCCTTGCCTGCCAGCAGTCAGCGAGTGTGTCCCCTTGCTGGCCTCCAGGTCCAGCAAAAACCTGTCCACAAAATGTATCGTGGCCATGGGGCTTTGGTAGATGTCTTCATGTATCGCCTTGCGCCGCGCATGCCAGATCGCCCATAACGTGACGAGCATTCTCGTCAGGTCACCATGTTTCATAGTCTCACATTGAGAAGAGCCACTGTCTCGCCGAAGGCTCAGAAGACATTGAGACATGCTCGGTGATGTCCTCTGCTGTCAGAGCCCACACACACCGAGAAATATTGCAATCGATCAGCGAGTGCCTCCATGAATCTTCCCGTCCACAAATGGAACACGCCCGAGATGAAGCCATGTTCCTGTGTTGCCTTACATCTCCTGTTGGCAAGGAGTGTTGCGCCAGGCGCCACAAGAAGATCCGAATCTTTGACGGGATCGCCACCTTCCACAACCTAGTCCATGCTTCTCCCTCGGTGGCCAAATTGGAAGTGGTTGGGCGTTCATCCAGCCAATCCTCCCTGGTTTTCTTCGTTGCTACCAGTGCTCTATATGCCGACCTGACAGAGAAGATCCCAGTCTTCTCAAAATGCCATGCCCAAAAATCTTGCTGGTTTTTAGTGCATAGCGGAATATTCTTGATCACATCCGAGTCCATAGGAAGGAAAAACTCCTCGAGCTTTTCCACTTTCCAGGAGGCTGTTGTATGATCAATATAGTCACTCACCTTAGTTGGAGCATTTTCTGTCCTCGGAGCAACAGGCCTAAGCCGCTCATCGCGTGGCAGCCAGTTCTGCTCCCAAGCATCAGTTTCTCGGCCATTACCAATCCTTTTAATAAGGCCGATCTTTAGCGCATCCCGCCCTTCCATAATGGACCTCCAAACCTGAGATGGGTGTGATCCTAGTGTCGCCTCCAGAATATCTCCATTTGGATAATAAGCAGCCTTCAACACCCGCGCACTTCAGAATATCTCCATTTGAATATCAAAGATCGAAGGCTCAATTCATTCTTGAAGGAGATTCGAATACTCGTTATTTCCATAATGTGGCTAATGGCAGACATAGGAAAAAACGGATTCAAAGTCTTCAACAAGAGGAAGGTCTAATTGAGGGACAAGAGTGTCTCAAGACTTATATCACAAAGTTCTATAAAGATCTGTTTGGGGCTCCTGAAGTTGGTAATATTACCATGGATGAGAGCCGCACAGATGATATTCCCCAAGTTTCAATGGAAGAAAACGCTTTTCTTACTGCTCCCTTCTCTGAAGAGGAGATAAAGAAGGCGATATTTCAGATGGAACATAATAAGGCACCTGGTCCAGATGGTTGTCCGGCGGAGTTCTATCAGCATTTTTGGGAAATCATTAAACATGATCTCCTAGAAATGTTTGACAGCCTGCAGAGTGGACATCTGGAGTTATATCGTCTTAATTTTGGGGAAATCGTTTTGCTACCTAAGGTTTTGAACGCAGAACGGATACAACAGTACCGTCCTATTTGCCTTCTTAACGTTAGTTTCAAAATCTTTACTAAGGTTGCAACTATTAGGCTGAATACGGTGGCAGACCATGTGGTAAAACCTACACAGACTGCTTTTATGCAGGGTAGGAATATCCTAGATGGGGTCGTGACTTTACACGAAACCGTACATGAGTTGCACACAAAAAAGCTTAATGGGGTAATCCTTAAAATAGACTTTGAAAAGGCCTATGATAAAGTGAACTGGGAGTTCCTACAACAGACTCTGAGAATGAAAGGATTTTCAGAGGAGTGGTGTACCCTAGTTCGCAGTTTCGTAGCTGGAGGTAGTGTGGCTATCAAAGTCAATGACGATGTTGGCCGGTACTTCCAAACAAAGAAAGGCTTGAGACAAGGTGATCCGCTATCGCCCGTATTGTTTAATATTGTGGCAGATATGTTAGCAATCATGATCGATCGAGCCAAAGAAAATGGCCTAATTGAGGGAATAATTCCACATCTTGTAGATGGGGGATTGTCGATCCTTCAATATGCAGATGATACAATTCTATTTATGGAGCATGATTTGGAGAAAGCGGCGAATCTGAAATTGATACTTTCAGCGTTCGAGCGATTATCCGGATTAAAAATTAATTTCCATAAAAGCGAATTGTTCTGCTTTGGCGAGGCCCATGATGCAGTTGTGCAGTATACCGAGTTATTCGGATGCGAGCAAGGTCAGTTTCCTATTAAGTATTTGGGAATACCAATACATTACAGGAGATTGACTAATGCAGAATGGGGCCAAGTCGAAGAGCGTCTGCAGAAAAGGCTAGCTAGTTGGAAAGGAAAATTGTTGTCACTCGGTGGACGACTGGTACTCATTAACTCAGTCCTTACTAATATGGTACTGTATATGATATCATTCTTCCAGTTACCCAAAGGAGTCTTAAAAAAATTGGATTATTTCCGATCTAGATTCTTTTGGCAAGGTGACAACGAGAAAAAGAAATATCGATTGGCCAGATGGGATGTAGTTTGTCGTCCACGGGATCAAGGGGGGCTTGGTATTCATGATCTTCAAGTCAAGAATTCAGCCCTACTTGGTAAATGGATTTTTAAACTACTAACCGAAGACGGCGTTTGGCAGACTATCCTGAAACGTAAATACATAGGCTCGAAAGCAATGTCACAGGTCACGTGGAGACCAGGTGATTCACACTTTTGGGCTGGACTCATGGCGACCAAAAATAAGTTTTTTCGCTATGGGGTATTTAAGATTAAGGATGGATCACAGATACGGTTCTGGGAGGACAAGTGGTTAGGCAATACCACACTCAGAGAACAGTATCCGGCCTTGTACACCATTGCGCGACATAAGGAGGATACGCTGGCTACGGTCATGCAAACATCACCCCCTAATGTTACGTTCAGGCGAGATTTAATCGGGCCTAGACTAGTGTCTTGGCAAAACCTGGTTGATAGATTAACTACAGTTACTCTTACACCAGGCGCCGATGAATTTCGATGGAAGATCACTAAGAATGGACAGTTCTCGGTGGACTCCATGTACAGAGCCATGATCCAGACGGATATGCCAATCGATATATTCAAAAATGTATGGCGTATGAAAGTGCCGCTGAAGATCAAGATCTTTGCGTGGTACCTTCGTAAGGGGGTCATACTCACAAAGGATAATCTTGTCAAACGTAATTGGCATGGAAGCTCTAAGTGTGTTTCTTGTTCTCACGATGAGACAATTAAACACTTATTCTTTGATTGCCCATTTGCGCGTTCTATATGGTCCGCTATCCAAATGGCTTCGAATCTATATCAACCCACTTCCGTTGCGAATATATTCGGTAACTGGTTGAATGGGGTAGATAAACGATTTAAGACTATTATTAGGGTAGGAGCGCTTGCCGTTATCTGGTCGCTCTGGCTATGTAGAAATGACAAGATTTTCAATGATAAAAAAATTTCTCGTATGCAGGTTCTATTCAGGAGCACAGGTATTCTCCGTTCGTGGTCCACATTACAGCGAGGGGAGTTACGAGGCCTTTTTATGGAGGCATGTGCACGACTGGAGCAGGTGGCGAGGGATATTTTTATCCCACATGGATGGCCGCTTGATCTACGGATTGAGGCTCCATAGCTTTGACAGTCTACAGAGGATTTCGTAGCTTTCACAGTCTACAGAGGATTTTGTAGCTTTGTCACTCTTGTTTATTTTCAGTTTCGGGTTGAGGCTGTGTGCATCTCACGATGCAGAGGCCGGGTGTAATGCTTGAATTTTTGAGTAATAAAGCCCTTTATCAAAAAAAAAAAAAACACCCGCGCACTTAAAGACGTGGGTTCTTGTAGTAGCCTCCAAGCTTGGCGTGCAAGGAGAGATAGATTGAACAGCTCTATATCTCGGAAGCCCAATCCTAGGGTCGCATTCTTGTTGCTTCTCGAAACGTAGCTCAACTCCCGGCATAGTTCACGGACGGGGGCGCGTGGGAAAAAACGGATCGATTAGTAGCTAATTAATCGGGTACTGCGCGCGTCATCTCCGGGCCGATCGAGGTAGAGCGAGTGGTCCAACGCGCGCTCAAGTACGTGACCCTGGGCCTTTTTTTGCAAGGTCAACTGCATGAATGCTCACGCTGAAAAAAAACAAAAAAAAGACGGACGACTCAGTCGCGCACACATTGGTCTCCGTCTGCGGGTCACGTTTTTTCTTCGGCCCGACCCAATTAATAGCGTACGGTGCCCAAATTTATCCCTAGGCTTTCACTCTTCTCTTTATACACACCAAAATATATGGGCTCCTTATTAATTACCATGCCTCCTCAAATAAAGCTTCACCTACTTTTTCTTTTCTTTATCGAAACAAAGCCAAAACCAGCATCATGCATGGGAGGCCTAAGCCAAAATCTAATACAAAATCATATACAACGAGTACACATGCATGGAAGAAGCAACGTCTGCACATCAACGAGCAGGTTAATTAGGGCACAGACGAAAATAGAGATTGCTTCCTTTTTTTGGTCCGATCAAACCCTGCCGGCGATTCCCCTTGCGCGTCCAATTAAGGCGTGCTTGCTCCCGGCACCGACACTACTTATCATCAACAACCCGATGCCTGCAAAAGCAGCAGCAGCCGCAGAGTCCGTGCTTGTTCACCCGTGGACACCAGCTCCGGACAGGCGCGGCCACCTCTAGACTACTCAATCTTCAGCCCATCCCCTGCTGCACCACACCAAACTATATTAGCATCTTCATTTACCGATGGTATCCATGATTTCCACCTTTCTCACTGCGCTTTCACATTCACAGCGAGCACGCCATTAGTATACACACTCAACAATCTTACACACATGCTTAATGCTGAACGTAAAGCGCAGGCTTTGGCATAAGTTTGTCATGGGGGCGCATATTCCTACAGGTTATTTACTTACGACTAGCACGAGCTGAAAAGATAAAATGTCAACTATATGAGATTACCGACAGGTTAGCAGGTTCACAGAGAGCATGCAAGCCTAATCTGTTAGAAATACAGCACACTTTTCATACACATGGTTTGTATAAGCAAAAGATGCTACGCACGGATGCACAACATCGATATTTAAGCCGAGTGAATTAATTGGATATCATGATATCTTGGAAATTGGCGCAACCAGTAACACATATATAGTCGTATACAAGAAGAGAGTGCCGTTGGTGTGCCTGGACAACGTATTTTGAACTAGCAAGCCAAAAATTTCAAACAATCTAGGATTAAGAATCCACTAAAGCCCGTGGCCTCCCTAAGATGGTGCCACTCACCACAGCAATCAGTCCGTACTAGGTAATACTATTGAATCGACTTTTCCTAAGCCAACATACAAGTAGATCATCTACTAGATGGCCGCAGCAACGAATAACCACGGCTACCCGAGGACTAAACTAGGGACTAATTTAAACCAAGTGTAGTGCCATGGCTATCTCTCCACCCAAGGATCTCCTATCTCCCAATGCAAAAGTCCCAACATTTTGAGCATTCAGTCTCACTAAAGCTAACAGGAGCTAGTATATTATCAAAAGCTAGAGCTTTGCTAATTAAACCTTCAAGAGACCACTCCAATTTCATAAGCATCTGATGAAAACTGATGGGGATTCGGGAGTGATACAGACCTGACTTGATGCCAATGCGCTTCTAATCACGCGGCAGGGCTCAATTGTACATTGCCGTCGGAGAAGAGCGGCAGCAGGTCGGGCCTCCTTGTTGTGGCGGCGGCGACGGATCCGGAGGAACATCGCCAGCTCCTCGATCTTCTCCCTAAAGAAAGCGGCTTTTGCTCCAGGGTGCACACGCCAGCAGGCCAGCAGAGGGACGAGCACCGTTGGGGGCGACCTTTTCCTCCAGCAAGGGTGAGCTCGAGGCGGACGGGTCGGAGACGTGGAGGAGGTCCCTCGTCCCCCATCGACATCGCAGGCTTGAGACTCGACTACTGCTGCTTGGCTTGCACCGGAGAGGGGTTGCTGCCGGGGCAAACCAAGGAGGCAGATCGGAGGAGGAGCACCGGGGCGGCCGGCTCTGCAGAACGGCGGATGGGGCGTTGGCCTACAACGAGCAACACCGATGGGGAGGAGATAAGGTGTCCTCGTCCGCTCCGTATGGGATCTAGACGTGCGGTGGGTGGAGCGGCGAGGCGAGGGAGGAGGGGGAGCGGCGGCGGTGCCGGTGAGCAAGGAAGGGGATCCCGACCTGCGGTTTTGGTCCAAGCGCGGATGCCGATGGGTGGGCTTCAGCCCAATAACCGGCGTTATTCTGTGTCTGGGCCATTAAACCTCACAGACCTTTATTTTATTTTATTTCAACATTTTGCACATGTAATGTTCCCTCCAAAACCGCAATAGAGCCTTACCGTTTCATCCCCGTTAGTATCGAGGCATATCCTCCACGCGATAAGACGATTGTTGTGAACGGCGGGCGCCAACACCAACACGAGAAGGACGATGATGATATCCTCCATGCAAAGTCGCGCGGCCAAAGAGCGCAAAATGACGACGACGCGCGGCAGTGCTAGTCCACGCTCTTGCTAGAGCCGAGCTTCACACGCCATTGAAACAAAGGAGGATATGATCCATGCATGCAAAGGTCTATTTCATGTAGAAGCATTGTCGATCCCGAGCCGGAGCTAACGATGGCATGGTTATCTCGGATACAGCCAATACCATTGGCGACTGATATATTTTTCGAAAAAATTCTACTATCAAATATTTTGAATTAAATTACAACATCATTATGCTTAATATGTAGAATCCATAGAGACCCATAAAAAACTATGATGAAAATGTGAGGTCGGTTTGCGGGAAAATGCGAAGAGAGCATGTGTGTAGCTCATCAATTCATGTATGTAGGTTTTTATAAATTTGAGAAAGTTTTTATAAATTTGGTTCGGTTGCTTCTAACTGGGAGTTTTCTAGTTCGAGTCTAGAAAAACAATACAAGGTAGTCTATTTCCGTAGGAGTTGACACTTCAACTTTTTGTACTATATTTTCCACAATACCACCAAACTTATATACCCATATTAGGACTACATGCCGATGGTTGTTGGCGTCATTCCAGTTATCCCGTGTTCTATGGGTCCTATAGCGGAAACACAATAAAAATTTACCCAAAGGTGGTGAATTTATGTGAATTTCCTGTTTGTTAATGATATAGTGGGAAATAGTAATAATAATAACTAAAAATTAGGCTAATATTTACAATGGTTGGTTTGGTTCTTCAAAGTGGGACGTTTCCTATTGTTTAATGATGTAATAAGTAATACAGACAAGATCAATTTAAAATAGTTCAAGTTATTAGAAAAGTTGGCTTAGTTTCTTTGAAGTGGGAGCTCTCCGCTCTAAGTTTTGTAACTTCTACTATGTAGTCTTGTTTGTGTATGAGCCGCTGCTTAAAAGTTGTGTACTATATTTTTTTCATTACCACCAACCTTATATAGCCATATAAGGACCCCATTCGAAAGAAATAGGTTTTCAGACGGTTACTGGCAAGATTTCATGTGCCTCGTGTTTTACGAACCTCGAACGAAAGTACACTAAGATTTCACCTGAAGTGGTGACTTTATCTTTCTTAAGAATGTAATATGGTGTGTCAACAATAGTAACTCAAAAATGGTAAAAAAGGAAAAAAAAAAGAGACCAAGTTGTTAAAGAACTTGGTTCCCTCTTCGAAGTGGGAGTTTACCGCTTCATGTCTAGAAAATTTTTATGGGATAATTTTGTTTGTGAAGGAGGTGCTATTAAAAATTGTGTACTAGATTTTACTCTTTACACTAATCTTATATAACCATATTAGTACCGCACACCAAAAATCTAGGGTGTGTGACAATTTCTAGCGTGATTTCATATGTCCCTCTATCTTGTAGCCCTCGAAGCGGAAATACGCTTACTTTCCACGAAAAGTGGTGAATATTTTTATACTTCCTTACCTGTTAATGATAGAATAATGTGTAGTAACAATACTAACTAAAAATGGGGCCAATTGTTACAAAAGTTGGTTCTCTTCTTCGTAGTGGGATTTTTCAACCTAAGTGGATAAAGTTCATGCAACATAGTCATAATTCAAAGTTATGTACTAGATTTTACTCTTTTCAACAAACTTATTTACCGATATTAGCAATCTAAATCATAATTTTAATGTGCAAGCGACATATCTAGCCGGTACAAGCATGCATGGAAATCTCGATCTCGTGCACTCTTATCGTGTAAACCATGCAGCACGCATGCATGTAGGCACCTTGGTCTTTGATCGGAGAAGTTGACATGCACTCCACTATATATGGATCCGTAGCTACCTAGCCTACCATATTTGTAATACGTTCTAACTATACTATATATATCGAGGTACGTAGAAGACTATGTCGCATATGTCCATGTACGTTTCTTTTGACCTAGCTATGGTTTTTGTTTTCTATTCTTGAGTTGCCGATCGTTCGTAAATAGCTTTGATTTGAAAGTCGGATTGGAGTATCAAGTGGTGTACGTGCATGCATGCATGGGCGAGTTTATCAAAGGTGTACGTGCACGCTACTACATTTGCTGCAAGTCCTGCCTCGTTTGTGCAGGCAGGCAAAGAGACCACAGCTTATAGCTCAACACGGACCGCACCATGTATGAGTGGATCCCGACCCAACGCGTGGAAGAAAACCATCAACACGAACTTGGTCGAACTCCCGAGAGAAGAGCGCCTCGAATTGCACCACTCCTCATTGTCTCTCCCGAGGGAAGGGCCTTGCGTCGCCGTCTCGGGGAGGTCCATCATTGTCGCAGGGTGGTCCACTCCCATGGCTTTGCTAGGTACATCTCGTCTCGTCTTCCGGTCTCGGCGAATAACACGAAGTAGATTGACGACAAACCACATGACAACTAGCTACATTGTTTTGAAGATGAACGGACGACTACTTGGATTTGCTCTGGCTTCTTGCTAGTACGAGACACGAGTCTGCAGTCGATCGAGGTTGGGTTGTACGTGCGCTGATGCGCCTTTGGTTATATGAAACAAGCAATATAGCACAAATTACTAATAGTACAAGCGTCGGGCTATATCGTAGTATAACACACTTATATTTTTGTCCGTATGTAGTGAAATGCCGTTGGCCTATCCTGTTTTTATTCTTTTCTATTCCAGTAATTGAACTAGCTTATATTTAGATTTTTTTCCCTATATATTTTTAATGTAGGTTTATTTTATAAATAAATTGGAATGGATAGTACCTCCGATTTTCGATATCCTGCCACCCCTTAAAATAATGGCGCGAATCCGGAACCTCACCCTACAACATAAATGTGAAATAAATAAAAAACATGCATATATAATATACATCTACAACATAAATATATAATATATAGCTCAATTTTTACGGACCCCGAGGATCCGAAGCCCCTCCTTTGGAAAAAAACTATAATGTGCGCATGCGTCGTGTACCCCCTAGACGGGCATCGAAAGGGGGTAGAACAGTAGAGCCTTATCTTCTTTTATGCATCATTCCGTCATAGAAATATGTCAAGACAAGCTTGGAACCAGAATTCCATAATATTCCCTCGGTATCGTAGCGGCGAGAGTTTCACGGTTTTCGGTCCTCATAACATGTGTGAAGCTCCTGTATCGGACGAAGGGGGGGGATCTATTAAAGAGTTGGGTTCTAACTTTGATTTAAGCAGCTAGTTCCACTTCTCTACCCCCTTTCAACGTCGTTACCGGATGTAGACGTATAAGTATGGTTTGTCTAAACTAGGGCTAGGGTTTCGGCGTAGAGGGTCTCAGGAGCGTCTCAGTCCCACCACGAGCTAGGGTTGCCATAGCATGTGTGTACAAATGTGTTGTGGGTTTTGGATGGAAAATATTGCACTCCGGGGTGAGACCTGCTACACCGGCATTCACTTCTCTCTAGGGAGTATACATGCACTTATAGCCTAACGCTGCCGTATCGGACGAACCGGAGGGAAAATTGTCAAGAGTTAGGTTCTAACTTTGTTTTATGTTTTCCTACGGTCTACCCTAACACAACAAAGCAACTACTTCCACTTTGCTAACCCCTTCCGATGATGTTACCGCGTGTAGACGTATAAGTCTGGTTTTCTCCGTCGGGGCTAGGGTTTCGTCGGAGAGGGTATCCGGAGCGTCGGGATACGACCACAAGCTAGGGGGTGACATAACATGTGTGTACAACTGTGTTATGAGTTTTGAATGGCAAAGATTGCACTCTGGGGTGTGACCTGCTTCACCGACATCCACTTCTCTCCAGGGAGTTTACATGCACTTATAGCCTGAAAGTCCCGTATCGGACGAACCGGAGGGAATCTAGTGAAGAGTTGTGTCCTAACTTTGTTTTGTGTGTTCCTATGGACTACACTAAATACATCAAGAAACTAGTTACACTTTGCTACCCCCTTTCGACGCTGTTACCAGTATAGATGTATAAGTCTGGTTTTCTCCAACGGAGCTAGGGTTTCACCGGAGAGGGGCTCCGGAGCGTCTATATCCGACCACAGGCTAGGAGGTTCCATACCATGTGAGTACTAGTGTGTTATGGATTTTGGATGGTAAATATTGCAGTTTGGGGTGTGACCTTCTTCATCGATATCCACTTCTCTCTAGAGAGTTTACATACACTTAATAGCCTAAAAGTCTCGTATTGGACAAACCGGAGGGAATCTTATCTATATTGGGTTCTAACTTTGTTGGGTATGTTCCTACGGCCTGGCCTAACACAACAAAGCAACAAGATCCACTTTGCTACCCCTTTTTAGAAACCCTCCTCCACTACCGGAGCAGACGGGCCAAAGGTGAGGGCTCAAGCTCCATTTTTTTAATTGATTAAGTTTTAGACTTGTTTAGCTAGAAAATTAGTTTAGGTTAGTAAAAAATTAGAAGTGATGGCAGCCCCGTCAGCGTAGACCCCTCCCAGGCGCACAGGGTGCTGCCACATTGTCAGGCGGACAGGGATAGGCCGACGACAACCCCATTGGTGTATGCCCCCCCCCCCCAAAGCACATGACATTGCCACGCGGCCCTATAGGCGACGGCAACCCCGCCGGTTTATTTTCTGCGTAACAGAACCCGTTTTGACAGCAAGTGGGTCCCGCAAAGTGTATGCCGACGTATTGAGATACGCAGGCGAGCGGAATTCCTACCCCGACAATGAGATGCCGACGGTATAAATGCATACGCCAATGGTGGCCCGCCGTCGGTATCTCGTTCTTGTATTGCTAGGCCTGCACGTGTATGTAAGCCGGTCTTATTAATCAGCCGGTCATGTTTCTTCGTCTTCAATACCCATAGCTCCCGTAAACCCATCATTGTCGTCGACGACCCACTAGCTAGCGCTTTCCTTAGTTTCCTAACTGACCGTGTCCTGTCGTCTGCAGTAGGCCCTGCTTTTGCGCCACCCTATCCTCCCCAAACAGTGGCAAACAGTGTCGTCCTTGCCTCCACCAGTGATGTACGCTGCATCAACCATGGATCCAACTCGTCGTTGGTGAAGGGAGAGCTCGACAACCTGCTTGACCGTCCCGATATAATTTTTTGTATGCGAGGCATGATGGCCTATTTTTAATTTCCCAACAAAATCAATTCTAGTTTTAGAATTCAAGGAACTCAATGACTTTATTAAGTATGCCATAGAAATTTCTGGAATTTATTTGATCTATTGAAATGTCTCGAGTCTGTTTTGACACTAGAAAAAGAAGAAGAAAAAAACATAATACTGCTAGCAGAAGTGGTTAGAATGCTACGTAAGGTGCATGGCCTTCACAGCAGGAGCGCATGCATGGTATATAGGGAGACGACGTACCAGTTGAGCTAGCTCTGGTGCATCCACTTGTCGCGTTTACGTACTTGCATATTTATCTATCTCATCAGCTATCAGATCGATCAACATTAATTTGCTCCGAGAGAGAGGCTAGGATGGAACGAACATTTGCTAGCTATTTCTACTTTGGTTGCGACCACGATCTAGGAACACGACAAAACGATGGTTTGGTACGGTCTTCTCGGTCGTACAACGACCCGCGAGCACCTCCCATGCTCGGCGTGCCGAAGAGCGAGTCTTCTATGCTTATTAGGAGACTCGATATTTTATGGTTACAAACTCTATTTAGATGATCGTTGGAAATCTCAAGAAATTTATGCATAGTGTGAGAATTTTACTATTACAACCTACCTGCTTAGATGACCACTCGCCATGAAAATTGGACGGAAACCTCAAAATTTTGTGTTACGAAATCGGGCGAAAAATCATCAAGTCATTCATGCATTTGGGGAGAGTCGGTATTTTATGTTTACAATCTATCTACTTCATTGATGAAAATCATGCGAAAAATCTCGAAAGTATTTGAGGTGTTAAATCCGATGAAAATCTTGAAAATGTTTTATGCATGTTAGAAAGAGTCTCATTTTTACGCTTAATTAGATGAGCATCCGTCGTGAAAAGGGGTGGAAATTAAAACCGCTGAAACACGTAGTTTTTCAAAAAACTTTCACGTGGCTCGTCTATCCTCCCCAAACCACAACCACATGTCGCACCGACCATCACCATAATCAGGTGAACAATGCATCTTCACCGATGTTGGTGTGCCCCCTTCACTAACGCAAATGCTCTGGCCTTGCCTCCGGTATCGACATAATCCCGATCGACCCGGTTAAACTTTAAAGTAAATTTTTGGAGGCAAAGATATAATTTAGGAGACAAAGGTATACTTTTAAAGTGGGCATACAAATGTTTGGAAAATTTATTTTAAATAATTCATTTCATCCATCACATTTGTTTGAATATGTTATAAAATAATTAAAAAAGGGGGGAAAACATGGCGGACAAGTCACTTGCTTAGCTATGTCTTTATCCGTGCCACATCATCTGTGCCCGGCAAGACCCGTGTCATCCCCCGACCGTACACAATGAACTGGAGATGAGACCGTCGACCCATCCTCCCCAAACCGCCACCACCGTCAGTTTGTCTTGATCCGCCTTTTGTTGTCGTCCCCGAGAGTGGGCGAGCAACACACATGGCCTATGCGTCGTCATTGCTTGTGTCGTCCTACCTCCCTCGCCCTTTGGTGAAGCCAAAGATGGCCACAAGGCTTTCTCGACCACCCCTCGAGGCTCGAGCACCCTAATGCTCGGCGTGCATATCTCACTCTGTAACGTCATCTCAAAAATGAAAAAAGACTAGATTTATGAGTTTTTTCTTAGCCAATGAGATGACGAGATCGGGCCTCCCGCGGATCGTCCCAAACGAATCTATCTCGGCGGTCTCTGCGCGCGCATGCTTTGAGCACAACTAAATTTCCGGAGGGAAAAACAAAATTCGGGCCGAAACAAAGGCCCAAATCACGCGCCTCCTTATCTCCTCCTCACTCCGCCTGGGTCCCCTCCTCTCCCTTCCCCTCACAGGTCACAGCGCCCCGATCTCTCCGTCGCCGGCCGGTTCCGGGCTGCTCCGGCGAGCCCTTGCACTGCCGACCACAGCCCCGACACCACCTCCTCCTCCTCCACCGATTCCATGTCACGGAACTGTAGATTCGCGCCCCCCACGACGAACCCTAGCCGCCGCCGCCGCCTCCGACTCCTGATGCGACGCCTTCATCCGATGGCGCTCTTCTCTACCACCGGTGGCCGTGACATCTTCCCCGACCGCGGCTTCGCTGCTCACCGGCGCAGCTAGCCTGGAAGATAAAGTAAGCACCATTCTCTCTTCTCCCCTTCCTGCCTCATCGATGCGCATTCACAAAAATATTGCTTGCTGTGTTGATTTAGATCCCACGCATATTCCCCCCTCTTGTACGTACTAATAAGCAGTTATTTCCCGACAAGAGTATGCTTACAACTGTACGGGCTGAAAAGTACGGATCAATTGGTGTTGTTCGTACCACCATGATTCCGATTTATACATGCTACTGTATGCCCCCGAAATCACAGATGTGCTCTACAACAAATTGCTGTGGGGAAGATTACGCACGTCTAATCCCATCACAGTCTCTATTGCTATAGTTGATGTGTGTGGGCTGCCTTCTTGGTTGGATCAATTTGTTTCCATGCACGTTTCATTTGAGAAGGCCTCCTAGCTATATGGTACTGATTCTTTTCTCAAGGTGTCATTAATGGGACTACTAGCTAGATGGTTTCCTGCAAGTTTTTTGATTCTATAAATCTCCTAGCGAACCGGTTATCTCAAGTTTCTATAAATTCTTATCTTGCAGAAGAAGGCTGCAGCTGATGGACTGAATGTCTGCACCTAGTGGCGCACCTCGCCGGCATGTGGCAACCACAACGGCATGCTTGCCGGCGCCAAACGACGTGTCGTCCGCCCTCCATCCTGGGCCTCCCCGCTGCCCAGACCAGCAGGCGAGCGACGTCTGAGCACTCCTGCCATGACCTAGGTGACGACGAATGGCTACTGCTGCTCCCTGTCTGCTTCGAGTAGGGCTCTGCCATAGAGAGGTCAAACCTTTAGTTCAAGGACCATTTCAAGTGTTCTTGTTTTGTGTGTTATGATATGCCATTTTAGTTATTCTATGAATTACCAGATATACTTTGCACATTGAAAGAAAGATGTTCGTGAACGATGCATCCGAATTTTGCAAAAACATTTAATAGATCAGAGCCTTGTTTGGAGTAGATGATCATGTCCTCATCCAACCTAGGTGTGGTTTTGTGTCTGAGCAAATGTAATTCATTAAACCTGCAGCTTATTGAAAGCGAACAGCACTAGATAGTTATTAAACTATAATTTGTCACCGCTTCACGTCCATCGAAAATATTTAATGAATAGAGAATTTAAATACTCCCTCCGTCTTAAAATAATTGTTATTGAGATGGATGTATCTAGATGTATTCATGTCTAGATACATCCATTTCAACGACAATTATTTTGAGACGGAGGGAGTAGCTACATGAACATTTGGATTCCTGTTCCGATTCTCTCGTATGCGACCTGATTCGACCCGCATCTCTGGCACAATGATATTGTTGGTTTTAGTTACACCAAACAATAATTCCACTGTTTGTTTGTCTAATGGGAGATTAATCTGAAGTTTTTGTCTGAAAAAAAGTACTCGTCATGCAGAATTTCTTCTGAGATGTCTTCTATAAACTCGATGGATTTTCTCTTGCGCTGGGTGGATGGTGAAATTTATTTGTTTTTGCTGTTGAGCCTGGTTATGTTACCTGCAGCTGTTCATCTCTAATTACATCCAAGATAGCCTCCGCCGCATCCGTCTCCTGGTGCGACGCCTTCCCCCGATGGTGATCTTCTTCCACCGGTGGCTGCGACATCATTCCTGACCGCGGCCTCGCAGCTCACCGGCGCAGCTAGCCTGGAAGATAATGTAGGCACCATTCTCTCTTCTCCCCCTCGCCCCTCACCTTCTTGCCTCATTGGATGTGCATTCACAAAATCTTTTCTAAGGTCACCTTGCTTGTTGTGTGGATTTAGATCCTACGCATATTTCCATCTTGTACTAATAAGCAGTTATTCTCGATATGTATGTGGAATTTCTCACATCCTGTACCAACAAGAATTCTTTTTTATTTACCGCACAAGAGTATGCTTACAACACTGTACGAGTCGAAAAGTACGGATTGGTGTTGTATGTACCATGGTTTAGTTATATACATACATATCTACTACTGTATGCCTGGAAATCATCACGTACTATGTTGTGTGCAGGATTTCTCACGTCTAGTCCATCACAGTCTATATTGCTATTTCTTACATAAGTGTGTGGACTGCCTTCTTTGTTGGATTGGTTTGTCTCCATGCATCTTCCAGTCGAGTAGGCGTGCTACATGGTACTGATTCTATCTCAAGGTGTAATTACTGAGACTACTAGATCGCTACATGGTTTCTGTAATTTCCTGCAAGTTAGTGATTTTATGAATTTCCTAGCGAACCGGATATCTGAAGTTTCTATAAATTCTTATCTTGCGGAAGAAGGGTGCAGATGATGGAGTGAATGTCTGCACCTAGTTGGGCACCTCGCCGGCATGCTTGCTGGCGCCGACGACACGTCGTAAGCCCTCCAGCCTGTACGGACCAGCAACCGAGAGGCGTCTGAGCACTCCCCCTGACCTAGGTTACGATGAAAGTCTGCTGATGTTGCTCCTGTCTGTTTCGACTAGGGCTCTGCCATAGAGAGGTCAAACCTTCAGTTCAAGAACATTTCAAGTGTGCTTGTGTTGTTGCTTGTTATGATATGCCATCATGTTCATCTATTAATTACAAGATCTAGGTCACACATTCAAAGCACCTGTTCGTAAGAGATGCATCAGAATTTTGCAAAACACTTAATAGATCAGAGCCTTGTTTGGAGTACATGATCATGTCCTCATCCAACCTATGTTTGGTTTTCAGTCTGAGCACATGTAATTCATTAAAACCTACAGTTTATTGAAAGTGAACAACACTAGGTAGTTATTAAACTATAATTTGTGACCAAGGATTCATGGTAACCTTTTGGCACTTATCTTGCGTCCAAAACTCGAATCAACTAAGTATATTTTAGTCTCCTACTCTCTAGTGGTAATCATGTGGTCGTCACTCCACGTTTGTGGTGTGTGTCAAGGCTTCCCTCCTATTGCGAATCATTACTAGGTTTATCATTTGTTTCTGTGCTCTTACATGTTTAGAGTTTTGTTGCCATGTCCTTTTCCTTCTATTTCCCATTACTTTATTGCCTAGAGAAGTATACTTGTTGTGGTCAATAATGTATGGGTTTCTGGCATCCATCCCTTCCCCCACTGAACTATGTGGCAGTTGGCTGAGCCAATGTTTTAACATTTTCATACTTCATATTTATGTTTTTAATTTCCAGTATAATAAAAAATTCTCGAGTGACTTATTTTATGGGTGTTGCGGATGATTTTATTTTATGGTCATAGGAATCGATATCGAGCTGTGTTAATGTTTTGATAATGATCCCCATCTCCCGCTGCATAGACCTCCTCCTGCACGGCCAAGGACGGGCCGTCCTACCCCATGGATGTGACCTCCATGCACCGTTTCTCAAGTTCGAGTTGCTCGCCCCCAAGGCCACTGCGCCAGCTGCTGTTCTAGACCTCGTCGACATCGTGACCCAAAAGAAAGTTTTTTTTCCGGCCGTGCTACAATCAGTCTTGCTTTGATTCTCAGCATTAGGACTCGGTTATAGTCCTCTCCTCATTAATTTTGATCAGATGCACACCTCTGTGTAGCAGCAGCCACGGCTTACTTAGATAGACACATAACGATGCATCATGTTGGGTATTCCCTAATTAGACGTAGCGGCAGATCCGTCAAAAATATTTAGATGGATGGAGAATTATAATGGGTACATGAACATTTGTGTTTCTGTTCTAGTTCTCTCGTGTGGGACATAATTCAACCCGCATCTCTGGCACAATGATAATGTTTGCTTTAGTTACACCAAAACATAATTCAAATGCTTGTTTGTGTATCGGCAAATGGGAGATTAATCAGAAGTTTTTATCTACACAAAATACTTGTCATGCAGAATTTCAGTGATGGATTATAAACTCTGATGGATTTTCTCTTGCACTAGGTTGATGGTGCAATTTATTTGTTTTTGTTGTTGATCATGGTTATGTTACCTGCAGGTGTTCATATCTGACGACCTCTCAGGCCGCTCGCTCCTTTCCTGTCGTTTTCATGTCTACGTGGCAGCATGTGATGATGCTAGAGGCTCCCCTGAATGAGCAAGACCTTGAAAATAATGCTGGTGCCACCAGGAAGGTCGGATCCTTGCAATGTATTTTGCTCGCAACCCATAGTTAGCGGTCCTGTCTATTGCCTGCATTGAACCGAAATGCAATGTGCAGGGCGCTCATCAAAGCTCAGTTTCTGTGTCTGCGCCGCCATCGGGGCAAGCAGAGGGCGCCTTCCATGGCATATAGTTGCTCGAGCTGGGCGAAAGGTGCAGGCTGCACTTTCCATCGCCAGGGAATGTACTTTATCTATTTCCAACTATGATTTGGAGTGTTCTTGTAAAGAAATTCTTCAACCTCACAATGCAACATGCTTTTAGTGTTTCGCAAAATATATATCATGTTCAAGATCATGAATTCCATGATTTCTTATCTCCAATTAAGCATGATCTATTTTTTGACATGAACTTCTGGTTGTATGATTTAGTAGTGATTGATGTTGTGAAGGACACTACTTAGGCTTATTATAGGCGAGCAATCGGCTTTAGTTATGGGTGACTCTTGGCTTTCATGTTGAGCATGTACACTAGGCGTATGTGATCTGTGGTTGCTGGTTATTGGTATTATCATAATTCTCCTTGTTCTTGGATAGTAGTTCTCCGTAATATCTAGTCTTCTCTCGTTTTTTTTTATGCTATGGTTTAGCTAGTAATTGACCAATTTCCACATGGATGTTTAATTCTAGCTATTCGTCAATTAGGTTGTTCTAGTTTATCCTATCTAGAGCAGTCTTAGTTTGAAAATAGCTATGTTATCTAGTTCCTCTATGGTACCTGAAATGGCTTTTAGCCATGGCTAGGTTAAATAGGATCTGGCATTGTCTTCATTTTGCTAGCTTCTTTGGTTTTGCTACACATGTTCCTCATTATTGATAATGAAAATTTAATTTTGTGCAGTCTTTGTTCAGCGCAAGCGGTACTAGCGTCACTGCCTCGCTGCCCGGGTTCATCGGCAACAACTCTGTCGCTGGCACCAAGGACTCTGCTGATGTCGCTCGGGAGGATGCCCTTGTCCTGGTTCTCGATGGTGGGCGACAAGTCCTAGAGCAGGTGTGCCTTTCAAGAGATTGTCGACATCGTCACTGAAAGGTCAAACTTTTCTATTTGGTCATGCTCAAGTCGATTCTCATGCTATCCATTTAGTGTTCTGCTGTTGTTTTGTGTCATTCTATTGAGGAATCTGAGCACTAGTTGGTGCTACTCGTTGGTGGTAATTTTAATTCTAGATTATATTTAAACAACACTATTTCTGTCTTGAGTAGTAATTTGTCAAAAATTGAGTTAAAAACATTGTTTGGATTATATTTATAAGCTACTTCCACTAGTAGGATTAGTGAATTGTCTTGATGGACCATAAGGTTGTCCCTGTTAATTCACCTTCGGTATCCTTAACACAATAATTATAGAAATTTGGTTGTAATATGTGTATTGTTCAAAATTCTATTCATCTTAACATGTTTTGTGTTCATTAGTGATTTTTTTTGTTTGCCATGTAAAAGCAATTGACAAGTGCTTCTGATTTATACTACCTCTGTCCCGTTTTAGTTGTCGTGTGTTGTGTACATGATTTATACATTGTAGTTTTGTGTCTACGACATGTTAAACGGGACCAAGGTAGTATATTTTATCTCTAGTCGGTATCATCGGGTACTCCCTCCGTTCAACTTTACTAATACGAAGAAAGGCTAAGAAGGGGATAATATATGGAATAGATGGATTAAATTACCCTCTACAGTAGACAGGTCACTTGCTGTTGTGAGAAAAAGCATACAGCCTCTAGCCATTAATGCCTTGCATCCATTGGATTAAGTTGCCTAGCTTCCACCCCATGCAACGGAATGCTTTTACTATTTGAGGATAGGAAATCAACTAGCAAAACATCTAGAACACAGAGGATAGGTGAACGGAGGGAGTAGTTTTGAAATGTTATTTTGTCCTGATCTTGAAGTTGTTGTCATGCTTATCAACTTCTAGTATTTGTTACGGATCCTTTTTCCAATGATTTTAAAGAAATATGGATTGATACCATGTGTTGGCTCATCACCTTTCAGCTCCTTATCAGTTACTGGAGACACGCAATATGACTGATTATGAAAGAAGGTGTTCATGTGCATCTTCATTGTACCAGTTGGTGTTCAGTCCACCTCCATTTCACATCAATTCGGGGATCGCGGATGATATATTGGTTAAGTTTCTTTTGGATTCTTGAATTTGTGGTGCAAACTGGTGGTGGTGGCGGTGAGTGCTCAACCGCAATGATGAGGACTTATCTGCCTGTATGCCTTCCCAGCTTATCACATCTGGTTTCCGACCCCCATCATCTCACTTTAGTTTCAGTTTAGGTTTGTGTTTTTCCTATATGTAGGGGGTTATTGAGTTCCTTAGTAATTATTGACAAATAAAGTATGTGAGTTAAGCCGTATTATGTTCATGAACTACTCTTCTGGTCATACAGACCTAAAGCAGAACTGAAACTGAACATTTCCTCTTGTGTATCTTATAGTGTTGGCAGGCAACTTGGGCTGCTACTACTCGGTGTATTTGGTTGGTGGTGACACATCACGACGTCCAACAAACTGCAGCCCTCACTGATGCCGCCGTACTCGAATCATTGGCTAGCGTATCCGGCGCGGTAGAAGGCTCCAGCTCTTCCATCTAGTCATCCTCCTCGCTCCCCATCTCCAGGCCGTCACCCTCTTGTGTGACTGCAGCAGCTGCAAATGCAAGTTAGTGTGGGGGACATAGAGGTTGAGTTGTGAGGCTTATAGTTGGATGAGTGGGTGACGGTCACATACAGTGGAGCTCTTGCCGGCATTGACGACCAGCTCCCTCCTACTCGAGAGTCTGTGCTGCCCAGACAGAGCTGAGAGGCGTCCGAGCACCATGCCCCGACCTAGCTCACGACGCTAGTCTATTGATGCATTTCATTATCTACTTGGTGACGGATAGGTATAAAGTCTCTTGTTCTATGTCAGCCAACATTGAGAGAAATACACATTCTATCTGATTTCCTGGGAGGGTTCTCATGCTTGCTACTTGTCGATGACCTGTGGATGGATGTTGCTATCTGCTTTCTAGGGACGAATACGCTCGGCGGCACCTACGGCCATGGTCGAGGTATCCAACCCTGCTGGTTTGAAGCTCTTTATGTTGTTGCCAAATGCGATGAAGGGTGTAGTGTTATGAATATCCTGTTTCCCGATCCATATTTGAATACGTGTAGTTTGTCTTCACAACACCCTTGTCCTGAATTATTACTACACTTCTAGTGGCTGCCTTGTATATATGCCATTTTCAGCTATGAAATTGATACTTTGTCCACCTAGTGCGATCCCACGCAAGTTTAATCAGAGCTTTTTATCCAATTATATATGAACCATAAAGAGTAGAAAACTTATCACCATTCTATACTAATCACAAAACGTGGACTGCAATATTTATTGATCCTTACTCTTTAGTGTGATGCTTTTCTCATATTTCACTTCGTATAAGATATGTAAGCGGTGTCCACTGGATCTTCTTTGTATGTTATACTTGTAACATTGGTTCCATTTTTTGTTTTCTTCATTAATCATTTGGTTGTGTTTTCGCAGGTTGGTGAGCCTTAGACAGCGCCTCTCATAGCTGATGCTTGTGTCTTCCCTAAGCTGATGCTGCAGACGAGGGCTCTGTCTCTACACCAACGATGACACAAAAAGGTCATTTTCTCCCCTCCTAATGTTGTCTAGTTTGACAATATTTTCCGACTCTGTATTTCTCTACTTGCCAGATCATTTTCAACTGACTGCGCATCATCTACATTGCCAGATGCCAAATGATGCGGAGAGCTCCTGCCGCCACCGTGATGCCTCCCACCTCAGCAACCGCTGGTGGTGTCGACACCGATATCTGCGCTACCTCAACCCAAAGTGGTAAGCTACCATCATTGTGATGGGCTCACCGCACCGCAACCACAATTACTATGTCATGCTTCAGCTACAACCATACGCAAGTATGTTCTCCTCATGTCCTACAACCTTCTATATGATAATCCCGAGGTCATGGATTTCATGCGTTTGTCGTGTGCTTATTGTGCTAGCCATTCTTTTATGATGACAACATGTTTGCATGCCCCTCTGACAATCAGGATATTCTAGCAAAACTTACTTAGAATTGTTTTTTTCATTCTGAGGATTTATTTAGAACAACAGAGCTACTCTAGGAATTGACTAATTTTACCATCTTGTTAATGCTTCCGCCAAACATGTTGTATCTCTATTCCTGATATCTCCTTTCATGGATGCCAATTGTTTTCTTATGCTAGAACTTTAAATCGACTGTTTCACCTACTCGCGCAGGAACTTTCATGGGTAGTATTGCTTTTCTTATGGTATGTATGTTATGTGCATTATTATCCTCTTTATACCTACAAGAGTCGCCCAAAATTTGTATTTGGTGTACTTATGGTGATAATAAAGTCTATTTGAATTTATTCTCTATATGAACTAAACGATCTACTGGAACACCTTCCACCCATCATGCTAGTAGTATATAAAGCTATGATGGCTCATAGTTGTTACTTATTGAACATTCTTGTGTGGTGTTGATTCTAGTAATAAATCTTGTGCGTCTGAGTAAAAATTTATCATGTCGGGGAGGTGAACCTTTCTTGGTCTAGCGTCATGTGTGACTACATCCATGTTGATTGAGCATGGATGTAATCAAGCCGAAACTAATGTATAACTGATCCATGTTGGTTCAGAGGGGTTTCCTTGTTCTAAGCTCTGAGTATTTGAAGATTTAATTCAAAGCATATAAAAGAGAAGATTTTAGATTGGTCATCTTGCATGCTTTATCTCTATTTAAGAAACCAAAGCTGTTAGTAATTTCTGAAGTCTATATTACTTGTTCTCAATATTCAAGTATCATATTTTCCAACTTATAGTTCTCAGACCAGATCTTCCATTTGCAAGCGTAGAACATTGGGAAACCCTATCATTAACAAGGTTACGATTGCGCCTACTCGAATGTTGCTCCAGCTAAAGCATGCCGACTGTTGTGCTGTTGTTTCATGTTGCTGGAGCACTGCTCTGCAGGTCCCAACTCGCATCATGAAGGTAAAATTTAGTTCCCTGCTATAGCTAAAGCTTCTGTAGGCTCTGTACTGTTTTGGAATATTAACCAAGAGGAAGGTTTTCTGTAGTATATCCTAGCTAGTGTTTTCTCCGAGAGCTGGTTGTAGTGGTTTCCTAGTGAGATCTAAGTTGTCGCTAGCTGATGTGTGAATTCACTTGCTGCTTTGTTGCGAAATGGTCTTTTTTTTTTGCAGATGTTGTCCACTCTTCATGCATGTGTGTCGGATATTATGATCTTTTGTTTAATACTAGTTTTATCATTGCTGCTAGATTGTTCTAATGGTACAAGAGGATTGCTCGAATACTCGTTAACTTGTTGAATTCCTCTGCAAGGAATGAGTAGTGCCCATTCTTTTCACTTCTGAATTTATTTTCCCTCGATATTGAGAAAGTGACCCATATTGGTAGCTTCCAGCCATCAGATGTAAATAGTGTACGGAGCTATGTCACTTTATTGATCTTTCCTTTGGGAACATGAAAATTAATAGGTAAACTGGAGGATAACTAAACTCTGGTGGTGTTGGTATCATTGGTAGGCAACCTTATCTCAAAAATGATTAATGACCGTGTTTCTAGCTTATAGATGCTGCATGCACAGGGCGGTTGTCTTTGTTGTGTGTCAATTCAGATTTTTATTTTATTTTAAATATTGGTTATCTTTGCTCTCTTGGATAACATCGATGACTTGTCTGCAATTACTTGCTCTATTTCTGCTAGTATCTGGCATTTTTGTGATTGGTGGTATTGAGTTATTGCTCTAATCTTGCTACTATTTGGTTCCGATTGCCCAACTTGAGCTGGTAGTGTGTGGTCTTTGTCTAGCCTTCCTCAGTGAGGAATGATGTCCATTTATTTGACATTCTTTTAGTTCTAGTTATGGCATTCAAAGATTGCCTATTTCCAAGGAACACAAAAATCATGACCACCACATTGTGTTTGAACCCTGAATGCTACTCAGGGCTAGTGTGACCATTTTGTTATATGAGACTTGCTTTGGGTATATGGATGTTCATCCACACACTCATGTGCTAGGTCTCTTGGTATTTTTGTGTTTGTTGGTAGCCTAGGTGTGTGTCTAGTAATAGTTTTTCATGACCCGTAGGTGAATCATTCTTGGTTTGATGTCGTGCAGGTGATGTATAGACCTGTGGAGCTTCTTATTCCTGATGTGGCGCTAGTGGAGGGGAGAAGTGGAAGTGGGCTTGATGAAGGTGCAGCAGGGGAAGCGGAGCCTGATGTGACGATAGGGAGCAATGGGGGCTGCACATGCTTTATTTGTTTCGTTCTAAACTAGATGTTCTAGCTACCATGCATCCTGGGCCTTATAGGTCCGGACAGAGTTCAAGTGCATTATTCGTTGTCTATTTTCTATTGTCAAGATCGGAGTAACCTATATACATGTATGTGTAAAGGAAAGCAGAACTAGTAGGGACCTGGAGTTGCCAATTATTTGTAAAAATGTGTCTTGTGTTTTTCTATTCTTACGGTTGTGATTCTACAATTGTAAGCTTCACAACTTTTCGTTTATGTTGTATATTTGAACTTTTGAGCTGAAATCTATGGTCACAGAAGCTAATTTACTTGTTAGTGTGCATCCTTATTATCATTATTATTCTCTATGTGATCTAAATTCCGAGAATTTGGAAAGACATGCGGAATTTTCTTTGACATTAGCTAGTTGGTTACAACTCCGGGTTGTCGATTTGACTCAATCTTAGTGATGGTGCCGATCAGTCATGCAACGAACCTATGTTGTGTTGTGACAAGTTTCATGCATGCAAGGGAAAAAAAAAGTGGAAGTCATACATTGGTTGGACCAGAAACACGCAACAGCATCTATCTATCTAAAAAGAAAAAAAAATGGAAATCATATATTGGTTGGAACATAAAACACGCATCAGCATCTATCTATGTAAAAAGAAAAAGAAAAATGGAAGTCGTATATTGGTTGGACCATAAAACACGCATCAGCATCTATCTATGTAAAAAGAAAAAAAATGGAAAAAAACTGAAGTAGTAAGAATAAGATATATGTCAAACGATAAATCTGGCGATCCCTGGGTGTTAGGAAGGGAGCAGAAATTTCGGTAGGAAATGAAAGAAAAGATAGTAATAAAGTCCCCTGATCTTGTCCGGTGAACTTAATTTTTTCGGTTGCCAAGTCACCGATCTGTGTGGTACCGACGCATACTGGGAGTTGGTTGTCCAGCAGATGGCTGGCAAAATTTCGGCTCTTCCCGCGGGCGCGGGCGGCCGTGCCCTCTTTTTTTGTCTTGAAAATTCAAACTCCGCATGTTTCCTCGGACTCGTCCGCTGCGGCCTATAAGTACGAGGGCACCGTGACAAGCCGCGCGCGGTTGCGCGTGTGACTTGGCGGACTTAGCGGCGTCGGCAAGGCGGAGGCGGAGGTGGACGAGCGGCCGTCGATTTGATATTCCGGCCGGCCGGTCTTTTGCGCCAACCACGACGGATCCAGCAGCAGGAGGAGGTAAATTCCCCCGATGATCTAGTATTTTTTTGTTTGTTTCCATGAGTGAATCCATGGCGTGCCTCCAGTTTGTGGATAGATCTACCTACGTACTGTTGTGATGAGTGAATCCTTTGATTTGACTCCCGTCTCTTCTAATCCTCGTTGTCCTGCAGCGATTCTGTTGTACATACTTATTTGGTACGCAGTAATTAGTAATGGTTAAGAAATTGTAACGACGGGAGTAAGATGGGCAGGATATGTGTAGTTTGGTTCTTGATGATAGGGTAATGGTGAGCCAAGATCGATCGTGCTGATTATTAGGAAAAGGAAAAAAAAAAGTACCTTCATAGATGGACCAGGAAACTGTTCTGTGTGACGGGACTATAAATTCACAGCAGCGATCACGTACAATGCATTGGCACAGGCCGAGACGCGTTCCAGGACAAACCAAGCTAACCGAGGGCGACCAAGCGCGGCGTCGAGAACCTCCTCTGCCTCTTCCGGCACCCACCTTCGGGGATGTACCGCGTGCTCTACTGGAGATATACATACGACAATTACACAATTGTGGCCGACGTTCATCACGTATTTAAAAGTTGATTCACATTGGTGCAAGGGTTCCACACTCGGGCAGCTACGGCGGCGTGTCGGGCCATCTGGAGGAGGACAAGGTGGCAGTGTGATAGAATATGTATAATGGCAGCTAGGACTGATTAATGGGCACGGGGTGTGGTCTACCTGCTAATTTAATTCTCTATTAGTGCAGCAAATTAACTTTAAATTCTTTAAAAAAAATGTGTAGTTAGCTGGGAACAATCACTATGTCCAGTTTAAGATTACAGCCTGGCCACCGGGATTTGTCACACAAATTATTACCGAACAATTAGGAAATGACCCATCCATGCATGCCTAGTGTCATATTCATCCACATGCACATGCACGTATGGCGAGGCCCTTGAAAAGGTTACTCAACGAGACATATGCTCGACAATTGAACCAGGTACAGTTCACACACACTACAGGAATCGAGTGATACGCGCCGTCGGCACAGGGGCAAAAACCGTCGGCACAAGCTGTGCCGACGGCCACCGTCGGCACCCTGCCGTCGGCCTATGCCCGCGTCGGCACAGGTACTTTGGCCGTCGGCACAGGTAAATACCGTCGGCACAGGGATAAGGTAGGCCCCACCTTGGTCTGACAGTGGGCCCGCCCTGTCAGCACCGCGCGGCTGGTGTAGGACGCTATGCGGTGTGGTCATACGGTGTGGTCTCACAAGTGTATCATGAAATTGAAATGGTACTAGGCAAAGACCCGTTCTTTCAGTGTGTCTAGGCAAAGACCGGGAAACAATAGTGTCTCTAGTCAAATTTTCAATAATTTATACAACTTATTTCTGCTCGGTTTGTTCATCTACAATTTAGGCTCCTTGTTTTTTTTTTCTATTCCTTGTGTTTATATGTGATTCCTTTTATCTAATTGAAACCTATGATTAAATAAAATATGTTACTATTTAGTTTTGGTTTTCTTTCAAAACCGCAAGCAACACGTCCCCTCTCCCCATGCAGCAAACCATGACATCAAAAGTTATGGCAACGAAGACATTTTTTTTTGCCTCGGTGGCGTATGGCGATATGTTTTCTCCGCCTTCCTTGAATTAGATCGTTCTTTGTCCTCTGGTAATCCATGGTTTATTTGTCATCCAGCAAATCCACTTCGTACCCCTTTGGACGGTATACTACTTTACCATCTACCCCCGTACATTGCTAGGTATGAGTCAACAAGTACGGATGCGAGGGGAGATGCCGAGGAAGCCCAGGACTCAAGGCCGTCCAAGGTACGTGTGGAAGAGGAGGAAGAAGCGAGAAGACGAAGACCCGGCCTGGCCGGCTCCCCAGGCCGGCGCTCTCGGGTACCTGTCCGGCCTAGCAGCCCGGCCTAGGCCGGTTCCCCTGCGCCCCTCAGGCCGGCGCCCCTACAGACCATACCGGCCTATCAGCCCGGCCAGGCCGGCTCCCCTGCGACTTAACTGCCTGCGCGCAGAGGCAGGGAATATTCCCTTGTATCCCTCTACCTACCCTCTACTACTATATATAGGACCCCTCCCCCTCCTTCATAGGATAGAGTTGACTTGAGATAGAATTAAGCTTTGTTCTCCCCCATGTGGAGAACCTCCCCCATGGGATCTATGGCTACTCCATAGATTCATCTATTGGATTGTATCAAGATCTCTCCAAGTAGCATATTGTAGTGTAATTACAAGATAATAAAGAGGTCTCAGCTTGTTCTTGTGTTCTTGTGATTGTGCTCCTCCGTATGTGGTGATGGGATTTTTTTTTGAACAACAACATTTTGTAACAATCTCTTCGGTTTATCGTGTCCATTTTCTACAAGCTCCTTGAATGGTTATTTAATTATGGAAACACTTTCCGAGGCACACCATTATTTTACATCGTTTGTCAAAAAACAGTGTCGAACACACTTTTTCTAAGTACCATAACAATTTCATGGTAAATTTGTCAGAACACACTGTTTGGACCAAAACAAGAAGCTAGTCTTGACATTTTTTGTTGGGATGGCCATCCTCCTTCGGTTTGAGCTCATTTTTGTCTATAATTTAAATTTGTTAGCATCCACTTTGGAAATTCATATGCCAAAAAAAGTATTAACAAAATGCAACAACTCATCGATGCACGCATGTAAGAGAAATTGTGTACGTCACTGACTCACTGCATCGGTAGTAGCAAATTACATACCTTCCCCGTACACATTTATAAGACATTTCAATTTTGTCCACTTATATTTTAAAATGAGTGAACCTACACTAATTTTATACATAGATTTACTCATTTTACTATGTATACGGTCAAAATTGAAATGATAAATAGTGTAACTTATAAAAGTGAACAGGGGGAATATCATATTCACTAACATCTGAGAGACATCCATACACTTACAGAAGCGAGTAAACCATGGTTGAATGGTTACACGTCTCGACTGGCACGGCCGTGAAAAAACTCCGTGCAAATCAACTATGTTATCTATTACACGACGTGCTAGTGACGACCTTAGTGAACACTACAGGCTACTTACTTATAGTAGTAATTTTGTTTTTGTGTGTGTGACATAAACTTATAGTACAAGTTATACTGCTACTCGCAGCGGTCATGACCATCGTCTAGAATACCGTTTGTCGGCTCGTCGCTTGTTTGTGGGTGAATAAAATATGGGCCAATTTCCGAAGGATAAGATGGCAATTTCACGCACAAAAGTCAAACTTTAAGCTCCACTTGGGAACATTAAAACCATAGCATTAGAAAAAAAATGTTTTTGGGTGCTAGGCAGATGGATACTTTAGTTTTGTTGTCTAGGAAGAAAGAGGTCAAACAAAAGTTTACAATACGGCAAAAAAATACAGTTTTGGGGGGCTACTTCAGTTTCTAAGTTACATTTTTCATTTGACCCAAACGACTGAAGTATTTTCTTTTTCGTCTTGAAGTATTGCATACTAAAGTATTTTAGACAACTGGAGTATTCTCTCAATACTTCAATAATACGGTGCTTCCAAACGGAACCTAATATTTAGGCCATACGGTGTGGTCTCACAAATGTATCATGAAATTGAAATGGTACTAGGCAAAGACCCGTTCTTTCAGTGTGTCTAGGCAAAGACCGGGAAACAATAGTGTCTCTAGTCAAATTTTCAATAATTTATACAACTTATTTCTGCTCGGTTTGTTCATCTACAATTTAGGCTCCTTTTTTTTTCTATTCCTTGTGTTTATATGTGATTCCTTTTATCTAATTGAAACATATGATTAAATAAAATATGTTACTATTTAGTTTTGGTTTTCTTTCAAAACCGCAAGCAACACGTCCCCTCTCCCCATGCAGCAAACCGTGACATCAAAAGTTATGGCAATGAAGACAATTTTTTTTTGCCTCGGTGGCGTATGGCGATATGTTTTCCCCGCCTTCCTTGAATTAGATCGTTCTTTGTCCTCTGGTAATCCATGGTTTATTTGTCATCCAGCAAATCCACGGTTTCTCTTGCAACCATCGTCCTTTCTCTCGTCATTTGGATTCTCTTGCCCGCATCAAAGTGATTTCATGGGATCCGGAGGAAGAAGGCATTGCTCTGAATACCATCGAGGTATGAAGTGACACAACTAGTGGATTGGTTGCTCTTGTTCTAGAGCCACCGTGTCCTTCCTCAAGTAACTTGCAAGACCGATTTGACTAGGCGATCTGGCAGCATGCCGCAACTTCCTCCGATTCCTTCTGGATCCAGCAGAGTGAGTGTATCACGTGTTAACCCTGTGAGAGGTCATACACGCAGACCCGTCAAAATCCTGCAGCGCTTTGCCATCCATAGGTAATCACTACAGGTTTACAATTAAGTTGGAGTGACCCCGACACACGGGAAAGAGAGAGATTATATCTAGATCTAATCGGGAGAGGACACCTTCTTAGGTTTTTCTCGAAACTCTTCCGGAACCCTATGACCCCTATAGATAAAAACATCAAACTTATCTAACGATGTAAGAAAAATATTTTCGACATATCGGGATATGTCATGTCCCCGTAATCTCTCTGAATTTTAATACTCTCACCGAGTGGATTCTGGATGTATCTCTCTATTAAATAGATGATTAAGTCCCAATCTTTAAATATCACAATGAAATGAATTATTTTTGTAACCATTTAGTGATAGCCTTTTTTATCACCCATTTTATGTTGTGATATTTGATTATACCAAAATGATCCTAACGTTAAACATCATGGAATATTCTCATGGTCTAAGGAAGCAAACACAACAACTATCTTATAACGATACTATTTATCAAAACAAATCTCGTAGTATCTCAATTAGTTGGGTTTGCCCAGCCACTTTGTTGAAACAATAAGTGCTTCCGTTAATATTGACAAAACATATGTCCATGACCCGGAAAACGTGGTCATCTAATATTAAAAAAATTATCTGTGAGACATGAGAAAGAGTATAACGACATGTTTATGTTTCTACACGTGTGTGGGTTTACTTGGAGTTTACTTGTTAGAAACCTCCTCCCATCCCGTGTAAACACAAGAGAAAGTACAAGTCAACATTGTTGAACGGTCACTTCGTGTCAACGTCGCGAACAAGCCAAAAGAATTGTATGTCTCTTAATGTACACAATTTATCAACAAAGCAAATAGGGAGTATATTGTAACATTGATATTAGAGAACTATCAGAGCCATCGGGTCTATTATACTAATTTAATTATTAAAACAATATAAAAAGCAAAAAAAAATCATCCAATTCCACGTAGAGCCTAAATATATATATTCGTCCCTTAATTGAAGATTGAATATCTGATGCCATGCCATCTGATCTGGGATATGAGTAGTTATAAATGTGGAATTATTCAGCGCGCTATTACGGAGAGAAAATTAAGGTAATTAAAACCTTCCTCCATAGCACATGATTGATCATAACTTGCTTACTATAGTTAGGTCATGTAGCCAAATTTGAGGTTGATGACCATATCGCCAAGATTTTTCTACTTATTTCTAGAGCTTGGAGCGGCTAATCTTCGTTGACCTGTGGAAGCCTGCAGCCATGCTATATATCAAGCTTTAATTAGGACAAGAAGATATACGCACATTGTGAGGGTACGATCCAGAGCTGCAAAAGATGGCGGTGTCTATTTCCGGAGCAATCCTGCTGGCGACATGCCTTTTGGGCTTGTACGTGCCCGCCCTGTCACTGGCGTCGTCGTCGGAGGACTTCCTCCGGTGCTCGCCCAAGTAGAGGTACTGCACCACCTCCGGTCGCATTCTTGTTTTTTTTTTTTTTTTTTTTTTGAGAACTGCTACTTTATTCAAATAACATAAACGTTTACAGGCAAATTTAGACCCTCTGGAGGGGACAGGAGCCACAAATGGCGTCCCACTGGCAAGCTCGTAGCAAGCTTTGCCAGCACATGAGCTTCCCTGTTACATTCTCTCCTCTCATGAGAGAAATCTACTTGCAAACCTGACACCCTCTCCTTGATTTCCTTGACAATCGAACCAAAAACCCCATGTAATTGGTTTTCAGTGCTTGAATTACTTCCAGGCAATCAGATGCAACATGAACCGGACCAATATCAAGGTCCACAGCCAAATCTAGAGCCTCACGGCACGCCATCGCCTCCAAACACCCAGGATGGGTGATGCCATCAAAAACCAAGGCTGAAGCGCCAAGATATTCTCCCTGTGCAGATCTGCACACTACTCCCACTGCTCCCTTCTTTTCAGTTTTGGCCACTGCTGCATCTACATTCATCTTTGATCGCCCCCCGGGAGGTGGAATCCATCGGCCACGAGCTGGCAGCCTTCTCCCTTGCCTGCCAGCAGTCAGCGAGTGTGTCCCCTTGCTGGCCTCCAGGTCCAGCAAAAACCTGTCCACAAAATGTATCGTGGCCATGGGGCTTTGGTAGATGTCTTCATGTATCGCCTTGCGCCGCGCATGCCAGATCGCCCATAACGTGACGAGCATTCTCGTCAGGTCACCATGTTTCATAGTCTCACACATTGAGAAGAGCCACTGTCTCGCCGAAGGCTCAGAAGACATTGAGACATGCTCGGTGATGTCCTCTGCTGTCAGAGCCCACACACACCGAGAAATATTGCAATCGATCAGCGAGTGCCTCCATGAATCTTCCCGTCCACAAATGGAACACGCCCGAGATGAAGCCATGTTCCTGTGTTGCCTTACATCTCCTGTTGGCAAGGAGTGTTGCGCCAGGCGCCACAAGAAGATCCGAATCTTTGACGGGATCGCCACCTTCCACAACCTAGTCCATGCTTCTCCCTCGGTGGCCAAATTGGAAGTGGTTGGGCGTTCATCCAGCCAATCCTCCCTGGTTTTCTTCGTTGCTACCAGTGCTCTATATGCCGACCTGACAGAGAAGATCCCAGTCTTCTCAAAATGCCATGCCCAAAAATCTTGCTGGTTTTTAGTGCATAGCGGAATATTCTTGATCACATCCGAGTCCATAGGAAGGAAAAACTCCTCGAGCTTTTCCACTTTCCAGGAGGCTGTTGTATGATCAATATAGTCACTCACCTTAGTTGGAGCATTTTCTGTCCTCGGAGCAACAGGCCTAAGCCGCTCATCGCGTGGCAGCCAGTTCTGCTCCCAAGCATCAGTTTCTCGGCCATTACCAATCCTTTTAATAAGGCCGATCTTTAGCGCATCCCGCCCTTCCATAATGGACCTCCAAACCTGAGATGGGTGTGATCCTAGTGTCGCCTCCAGAATATCTCCATTTGGATAATAAGCAGCCTTCAACACCCGCGCACTTCAGAATATCTCCATTTGAATATCAAAGATCGAAGGCTCAATTCATTCTTGAAGGAGATTCGAATACTCGTTATTTCCATAATGTGGCTAATGGCAGACATAGGAAAAAACGGATTCAAAGTCTTCAACAAGAGGAAGGTCTAATTGAGGGACAAGAGTGTCTCAAGACTTATATCACAAAGTTCTATAAAGATCTGTTTGGGGCTCCTGAAGTTGGTAATATTACCATGGATGAGAGCCGCACAGATGATATTCCCCAAGTTTCAATGGAAGAAAACGCTTTTCTTACTGCTCCCTTCTCTGAAGAGGAGATAAAGAAGGCGATATTTCAGATGGAACATAATAAGGCACCTGGTCCAGATGGTTGTCCGGCGGAGTTCTATCAGCATTTTTGGGAAATCATTAAACATGATCTCCTAGAAATGTTTGACAGCCTGCAGAGTGGACATCTGGAGTTATATCGTCTTAATTTTGGGGAAATCGTTTTGCTACCTAAGGTTTTGAACGCAGAACGGATACAACAGTACCGTCCTATTTGCCTTCTTAACGTTAGTTTCAAAATCTTTACTAAGGTTGCAACTATTAGGCTGAATACGGTGGCAGACCATGTGGTAAAACCTACACAGACTGCTTTTATGCAGGGTAGGAATATCCTAGATGGGGTCGTGACTTTACACGAAACCGTACATGAGTTGCACACAAAAAAGCTTAATGGGGTAATCCTTAAAATAGACTTTGAAAAGGCCTATGATAAAGTGAACTGGGAGTTCCTACAACAGACTCTGAGAATGAAAGGATTTTCAGAGGAGTGGTGTACCCTAGTTCGCAGTTTCGTAGCTGGAGGTAGTGTGGCTATCAAAGTCAATGACGATGTTGGCCGGTACTTCCAAACAAAGAAAGGCTTGAGACAAGGTGATCCGCTATCGCCCGTATTGTTTAATATTGTGGCAGATATGTTAGCAATCATGATCGATCGAGCCAAAGAAAATGGCCTAATTGAGGGAATAATTCCACATCTTGTAGATGGGGGATTGTCGATCCTTCAATATGCAGATGATACAATTCTATTTATGGAGCATGATTTGGAGAAAGCGGCGAATCTGAAATTGATACTTTCAGCGTTCGAGCGATTATCCGGATTAAAAATTAATTTCCATAAAAGCGAATTGTTCTGCTTTGGCGAGGCCCATGATGCAGTTGTGCAGTATACCGAGTTATTCGGATGCGAGCAAGGTCAGTTTCCTATTAAGTATTTGGGAATACCAATACATTACAGGAGATTGACTAATGCAGAATGGGGCCAAGTCGAAGAGCGTCTGCAGAAAAGGCTAGCTAGTTGGAAAGGAAAATTGTTGTCACTCGGTGGACGACTGGTACTCATTAACTCAGTCCTTACTAATATGGTACTGTATATGATATCATTCTTCCAGTTACCCAAAGGAGTCTTAAAAAAATTGGATTATTTCCGATCTAGATTCTTTTGGCAAGGTGACAACGAGAAAAAGAAATATCGATTGGCCAGATGGGATGTAGTTTGTCGTCCACGGGATCAAGGGGGGCTTGGTATTCATGATCTTCAAGTCAAGAATTCAGCCCTACTTGGTAAATGGATTTTTAAACTACTAACCGAAGACGGCGTTTGGCAGACTATCCTGAAACGTAAATACATAGGCTCGAAAGCAATGTCACAGGTCACGTGGAGACCAGGTGATTCACACTTTTGGGCTGGACTCATGGCGACCAAAAATAAGTTTTTTCGCTATGGGGTATTTAAGATTAAGGATGGATCACAGATACGGTTCTGGGAGGACAAGTGGTTAGGCAATACCACACTCAGAGAACAGTATCCGGCCTTGTACACCATTGCGCGACATAAGGAGGATACGCTGGCTACGGTCATGCAAACATCACCCCCTAATGTTACGTTCAGGCGAGATTTAATCGGGCCTAGACTAGTGTCTTGGCAAAACCTGGTTGATAGATTAACTACAGTTACTCTTACACCAGGCGCCGATGAATTTCGATGGAAGATCACTAAGAATGGACAGTTCTCGGTGGACTCCATGTACAGAGCCATGATCCAGACGGATATGCCAATCGATATATTCAAAAATGTATGGCGTATGAAAGTGCCGCTGAAGATCAAGATCTTTGCGTGGTACCTTCGTAAGGGGGTCATACTCACAAAGGATAATCTTGTCAAACGTAATTGGCATGGAAGCTCTAAGTGTGTTTCTTGTTCTCACGATGAGACAATTAAACACTTATTCTTTGATTGCCCATTTGCGCGTTCTATATGGTCCGCTATCCAAATGGCTTCGAATCTATATCAACCCACTTCCGTTGCGAATATATTCGGTAACTGGTTGAATGGGGTAGATAAACGATTTAAGACTATTATTAGGGTAGGAGCGCTTGCCGTTATCTGGTCGCTCTGGCTATGTAGAAATGACAAGATTTTCAATGATAAAAAAATTTCTCGTATGCAGGTTCTATTCAGGAGCACAGGTATTCTCCGTTCGTGGTCCACATTACAGCGAGGGGAGTTACGAGGCCTTTTTATGGAGGCATGTGCACGACTGGAGCAGGTGGCGAGGGATATTTTTATCCCACATGGATGGCCGCTTGATCTACGGATTGAGGCTCCATAGCTTTGACAGTCTACAGAGGATTTCGTAGCTTTCACAGTCTACAGAGGATTTTGTAGCTTTGTCACTCTTGTTTATTTTCAGTTTCGGGTTGAGGCTGTGTGCATCTCACGATGCAGAGGCCGGGTGTAATGCTTGAATTTTTGAGTAATAAAGCCCTTTATCAAAAAAAAAAAAACACCCGCGCACTTAAAGACGTGGGTTCTTGTAGTAGCCTCCAAGCTTGGCGTGCAAGGAGAGATAGATTGAACAGCTCTATATCTCGGAAGCCCAATCCTAGGGTCGCATTCTTGTTGCTTCTCGAAACGTAGCTCAACTCCCGGCATAGTTCACGGACGGGGGCGCGTGGGAAAAAACGGATCGATTAGTAGCTAATTAATCGGGTACTGCGCGCGTCATCTCCGGGCCGATCGAGGTAGAGCGAGTGGTCCAACGCGCGCTCAAGTACGTGACCCTGGGCCTTTTTTTGCAAGGTCAACTGCATGAATGCTCACGCTGAAAAAAAACAAAAAAAAGACGGACGACTCAGTCGCGCACACATTGGTCTCCGTCTGCGGGTCACGTTTTTTCTTCGGCCCGACCCAATTAATAGCGTACGGTGCCCAAATTTATCCCTAGGCTTTCACTCTTCTCTTTATACACACCAAAATATATGGGCTCCTTATTAATTACCATGCCTCCTCAAATAAAGCTTCACCTACTTTTTCTTTTCTTTATCGAAACAAAGCCAAAACCAGCATCATGCATGGGAGGCCTAAGCCAAAATCTAATACAAAATCATATACAACGAGTACACATGCATGGAAGAAGCAACGTCTGCACATCAACGAGCAGGTTAATTAGGGCACAGACGAAAATAGAGATTGCTTCCTTTTTTTGGTCCGATCAAACCCTGCCGGCGATTCCCCTTGCGCGTCCAATTAAGGCGTGCTTGCTCCCGGCACCGACACTACTTATCATCAACAACCCGATGCCTGCAAAAGCAGCAGCAGCCGCAGAGTCCGTGCTTGTTCACCCGTGGACACCAGCTCCGGACAGGCGCGGCCACCTCTAGACTACTCAATCTTCAGCCCATCCCCTGCTGCACCACACCAAACTATATTAGCATCTTCATTTACCGATGGTATCCATGATTTCCACCTTTCTCACTGCGCTTTCACATTCACAGCGAGCACGCCATTAGTATACACACTCAACAATCTTACACACATGCTTAATGCTGAACGTAAAGCGCAGGCTTTGGCATAAGTTTGTCATGGGGGCGCATATTCCTACAGGTTATTTACTTACGACTAGCACGAGCTGAAAAGATAAAATGTCAACTATATGAGATTACCGACAGGTTAGCAGGTTCACAGAGAGCATGCAAGCCTAATCTGTTAGAAATACAGCACACTTTTCATACACATGGTTTGTATAAGCAAAAGATGCTACGCACGGATGCACAACATCGATATTTAAGCCGAGTGAATTAATTGGATATCATGATATCTTGGAAATTGGCGCAACCAGTAACACATATATAGTCGTATACAAGAAGAGAGTGCCGTTGGTGTGCCTGGACAACGTATTTTGAACTAGCAAGCCAAAAATTTCAAACAATCTAGGATTAAGAATCCACTAAAGCCCGTGGCCTCCCTAAGATGGTGCCACTCACCACAGCAATCAGTCCGTACTAGGTAATACTATTGAATCGACTTTTCCTAAGCCAACATACAAGTAGATCATCTACTAGATGGCCGCAGCAACGAATAACCACGGCTACCCGAGGACTAAACTAGGGACTAATTTAAACCAAGTGTAGTGCCATGGCTATCTCTCCACCCAAGGATCTCCTATCTCCCAATGCAAAAGTCCCAACATTTTGAGCATTCAGTCTCACTAAAGCTAACAGGAGCTAGTATATTATCAAAAGCTAGAGCTTTGCTAATTAAACCTTCAAGAGACCACTCCAATTTCATAAGCATCTGATGAAAACTGATGGGGATTCGGGAGTGATACAGACCTGACTTGATGCCAATGCGCTTCTAATCACGCGGCAGGGCTCAATTGTACATTGCCGTCGGAGAAGAGCGGCAGCAGGTCGGGCCTCCTTGTTGTGGCGGCGGCGACGGATCCGGAGGAACATCGCCAGCTCCTCGATCTTCTCCCTAAAGAAAGCGGCTTTTGCTCCAGGGTGCACACGCCAGCAGGCCAGCAGAGGGACGAGCACCGTTGGGGGCGACCTTTTCCTCCAGCAAGGGTGAGCTCGAGGCGGACGGGTCGGAGACGTGGAGGAGGTCCCTCGTCCCCCATCGACATCGCAGGCTTGAGACTCGACTACTGCTGCTTGGCTTGCACCGGAGAGGGGTTGCTGCCGGGGCAAACCAAGGAGGCAGATCGGAGGAGGAGCACCGGGGCGGCCGGCTCTGCAGAACGGCGGATGGGGCGTTGGCCTACAACGAGCAACACCGATGGGGAGGAGATAAGGTGTCCTCGTCCGCTCCGTATGGGATCTAGACGTGCGGTGGGTGGAGCGGCGAGGCGAGGGAGGAGGGGGAGCGGCGGCGGTGCCGGTGAGCAAGGAAGGGGATCCCGACCTGCGGTTTTGGTCCAAGCGCGGATGCCGATGGGTGGGCTTCAGCCCAATAACCGGCGTTATTCTGTGTCTGGGCCATTAAACCTCACAGACCTTTATTTTATTTTATTTCAACATTTTGCACATGTAATGTTCCCTCCAAAACCGCAATAGAGCCTTACCGTTTCATCCCCGTTAGTATCGAGGCATATCCTCCACGCGATAAGACGATTGTTGTGAACGGCGGGCGCCAACACCAACACGAGAAGGACGATGATGATATCCTCCATGCAAAGTCGCGCGGCCAAAGAGCGCAAATGACGACGACGCGCGGCAGTGCTAGTCCACGCTCTTGCTAGAGCCGAGCTTCACACGCCATTGAAACAAAGGAGGATATGATCCATGCATGCAAAGGTCTATTTCATGTAGAAGCATTGTCGATCCCGAGCCGGAGCTAACGATGGCATGGTTATCTCGGATACAGCCAATACCATTGGCGACTGATATATTTTTCGAAAAAATTCTACTATCAAATATTTTGAATTAAATTACAACATCATTATGCTTAATATGTAGAATCCATAGAGACCCATAAAAAACTATGATGAAAATGTGAGGTCGGTTTGCGGGAAATGCGAAGAGAGCATGTGTGTAGCTCATCAATTCATGTATGTAGGTTTTTATAAATTTGAGAAAGTTTTTATAAATTTGGTTCGGTTGCTTCTAACTGGGAGTTTTCTAGTTCGAGTCTAGAAAAACAATACAAGGTAGTCTATTTCCGTAGGAGTTGACACTTCAACTTTTTGTACTATATTTTCCACAATACCACCAAACTTATATACCCATATTAGGACTACATGCCGATGGTTGTTGGCGTCATTCCAGTTATCCCGTGTTCTATGGGTCCTATAGCGGAAACACAATAAAAATTTACCCAAAGGTGGTGAATTTATGTGAATTTCCTGTTTGTTAATGATATAGTGGGAAATAGTAATAATAATAACTAAAAATTAGGCTAATATTTACAATGGTTGGTTTGGTTCTTCAAAGTGGGACGTTTCCTATTGTTTAATGATGTAATAAGTAATACAGACAAGATCAATTTAAAATAGTTCAAGTTATTAGAAAAGTTGGCTTAGTTTCTTTGAAGTGGGAGCTCTCCGCTCTAAGTTTTGTAACTTCTACTATGTAGTCTTGTTTGTGTATGAGCCGCTGCTTAAAAGTTGTGTACTATATTTTTTTCATTACCACCAACCTTATATAGCCATATAAGGACCCCATTCGAAAGAAATAGGTTTTCAGACGGTTACTGGCAGATTTCATGTGCCTCGTGTTTTACGAACCTCGAACGAAAGTACACTAAGATTTCACCTGAAGTGGTGACTTTATCTTTCTTAAGAATGTAATATGGTGTGTCAACAATAGTAACTCAAAAATGGTAAAAAAGGAAAAAAAAAAGAGACCAAGTTGTTAAAGAACTTGGTTCCCTCTTCGAAGTGGGAGTTTACCGCTTCATGTCTAGAAAATTTTTATGGGATAATTTTGTTTGTGAAGGAGGTGCTATTAAAAATTGTGTACTAGATTTTACTCTTTACACTAATCTTATATAACCATATTAGTACCGCACACCAAAATCTAGGGTGTGTGACAATTTCTAGCGTGATTTCATATGTCCCTCTATCTTGTAGCCCTCGAAGCGGAAATACGCTTACTTTCCACGAAAAGTGGTGAATATTTTTATACTTCCTTACCTGTTAATGATAGAATAATGTGTAGTAACAATACTAACTAAAAATGGGGCCAATTGTTACAAAAGTTGGTTCTCTTCTTCGTAGTGGGATTTTTCAACCTAAGTGGATAAAGTTCATGCAACATAGTCATAATTCAAAGTTATGTACTAGTTTTACTCTTTTCAACAAACTTATTTACCGATATTAGCAATCTAAATCATAATTTTAATGTGCAAGCGACATATCTAGCCGGTACAAGCATGCATGGAAATCTCGATCTCGTGCACTCTTATCGTGTAAACCATGCAGCACGCATGCATGTAGGCACCTTGGTCTTTGATCGGAGAAGTTGACATGCACTCCACTATATATGGATCCGTAGCTACCTAGCCTACCATATTTGTAATACGTTCTAACTATACTATATATATCGAGGTACGTAGAAGACTATGTCGCATATGTCCATGTACGTTTCTTTTGACCTAGCTATGGTTTTTGTTTCTATTCTTGAGTTGCCGATCGTTCGTAAATAGCTTTGATTTGAAAGTCGGATTGGAGTATCAAGTGGTGTACGTGCATGCATGCATGGGCGAGTTTATCAAAGGTGTACGTGCACGCTACTACATTTGCTGCAAGTCCTGCCTCGTTTGTGCAGGCAGGCAAAGAGACCACAGCTTATAGCTCAACACGGACCGCCATGTATGAGTGGATCCCGACCCAACGCGTGGAAGAAAACCATCAACACGAACTTGGTCGAACTCCCGAGAGAAGAGCGCCTCGAATTGCACCACTCCTCATTGTCTCTCCCGAGGGAAGGGCCTTGCGTCGCCGTCTCGGGGAGGTCCATCATTGTCGCAGGGTGGTCCACTCCCATGGCTTTGCTAGGTACATCTCGTCTCGTCTTCCGGTCTCGGCGAATAACACGAAGTAGATTGACGACAAACCACATGACAACTAGCTACATTGTTTTGAAGATGAACGGACGACTACTTGGATTTGCTCTGGCTTCTTGCTAGTACGAGACACGAGTCTGCAGTCGATCGAGGTTGGGTTGTACGTGCGCTGATGCGCCTTTGGTTATATGAAACAAGCAATATAGCACAAATTACTAATAGTACAAGCGTCGGGCTATATCGTAGTATAACACACTTATATTTTTGTCCGTATGTAGTGAAATGCCGTTGGCCTATCCTGTTTTTATTCTTTTCTATTCCAGTAATTGAACTAGCTTATATTTAGATTTATTTATTTCCCTATATATTTTTAATGTAGGTTTATTTTATAAATAAATTGGAATGGATAGTACCTCCGATTTTCGATATCCTGCCACCCCTTAAAATAATGGCGCGAATCCGGAACCTCACCCTACAACATAAATGTGAAATAAATAAAAAACATGCATATATAATATACATCTACAACATAAAATATAATATATAGCTCAATTTTTACGGACCCCGAGGATCCGAAGCCCCTCCTTTGGAAAAAAACTATAATGTGCGCATGCGTCGTGTACCCCCTAGACGGGCATCGAAAGGGGGTAGAACAGTAGAGCCTTATCTTCTTTTATGCATCATTCCGTCATAGAAATATGTCAAGACAAGCTTGGAACCAGAATTCCATAATATTCCCTCGGTATCGTAGCGGCGAGAGTTTCACGGTTTTCGGTCCTCATAACATGTGTGAAGCTCCTGTATCGGACGAAGGGGGGGGGATCTATTAAAGAGTTGGGTTCTAACTTTGATTTAAGCAGCTAGTTCCACTTCTCTACCCCTTTCAACGTCGTTACCGGATGTAGACGTATAAGTATGGTTTGTCTAAACTAGGGCTAGGGTTTCGGCGTAGAGGGTCTCAGGAGCGTCTCAGTCCCACCACGAGCTAGGGTTGCCATAGCATGTGTGTACAAATTGTTGTGGGTTTTGGATGGAAAATATTGCACTCCGGGGTGAGACCTGCTACACCGGCATTCACTTCTCTCTAGGGAGTATACATGCACTTATAGCCTAACGCTGCCGTATCGGACGAACCGGAGGGAAAATTGTCAAGAGTTAGGTTCTAACTTTGTTTTATGTTTTCCTACGGTCTACCCTAACACAACAAAGCAACTACTTCCACTTTGCTAACCCCTTCCGATGATGTTACCGCGTGTAGACGTATAAGTCTGGTTTTCTCCGTCGGGGCTAGGGTTTCGTCGGAGAGGGTATCCGGAGCGTCGGGATACGACCACAAGCTAGGGGGTGACATAACATGTGTGTACAACTGTGTTATGAGTTTTGAATGGCAAAGATTGCACTCTGGGGTGTGACCTGCTTCACCGACATCCACTTCTCTCCAGGGAGTTTACATGCACTTATAGCCTGAAAGTCCCGTATCGGACGAACCGGAGGGAATCTAGTGAAGAGTTGTGTCCTAACTTTGTTTTGTGTGTTCCTATGGACTACACTAAATACATCAAGAAACTAGTTACACTTTGCTACCCCCTTTCGACGCTGTTACCAGTATAGATGTATAAGTCTGGTTTTCTCCAACGGAGCTAGGGTTTCACCGGAGAGGGGCTCCGGAGCGTCTATATCCGACCACAGGCTAGGAGGTTCCATACCATGTGAGTACTAGTGTGTTATGGATTTTGGATGGTAAATATTGCAGTTTGGGTGTGACCTTCTTCATCGATATCCACTTCTCTAGAGAGTTTACATACACTTATAGCCTAAAAGTCTCGTATTGGACAAACCGGAGGGAATCTTATCTATAGTTGGGTTCTAACTTTGTTGGGTATGTTCCTACGGCCTGGCCTAACACAACAAAGCAACAAGATCCACTTTGCTACCCCTTTTTAGAAACCCTCCTCCACTACCGGAGCAGACGGGCCAAAGGTGAGGGCTCAAGCTCCATTTTTTTAATTGATTAAGTTTTAGACTTGTTTAGCTAGAAAATTAGTTTTAGGTTAGTAAAAAATTAGAAGGTGATGGCAGCCCCGTCAGCGTAGACCCCTCCCAGGCGCACAGGGTGCTGCCACATTGTCAGGCGGACAGGGATAGGCCGACGACAACCCCATTGGTGTATGCCCCCCCCAAAGCACATGACATTGCCACGCGGCCCTATAGGCCGACGGCAACCCCGCCGGTTTATTTTCTGCGTAACAGAACCCGTTTTGACAGCAAGTGGGTCCCGCAAAGTGTATGCCGACGTATTGAGATACGCAGGCGAGCGGAATTCCTACCCCGACAATGAGATGCCGACGGTATAAATGCATACGCCAATGGTGGCCCGCCGTCGGTATCTCGTTCTTGTATTGCTAGGCCTGCACGTGTATGTAAGCCGGTCTTATTAATCAGCCGGTCATGTTCTTCGTCTTCAATACCCATAGCTCCCGTAACCCATCATTGTCGTCGACGACCCACTAGCTAGCGCTTTCCTTAGTTTCCTAACTGACCGTGTCCTGTCGTCTGCAGTAGGCCCTGCTTTTGCGCCACCCTATCCTCCCCAAACAGTGGCAAACAGTGTCGTCCTTGCCTCCACCAGTGATGTACGCTGCATCAACCATGGATCCAACTCGGTCGTTGGTGGAAGGGAGAGCTCGACAACCTGCTTGACCGTCCCGATATAATTTTTGTATGCGAGGCATGATGGCCTATTTTTAATTTCCCAACAAAATCAATTCTAGTTTTAGAATTCAAGGACTCAATGACTTTATTAAGTATGCCATAGAAATTTCTGGAATTTATTTGATCTATTGAAATGTCTCGAGTCTGTTTTGACACTAGAAAAAGAAGAAGAAACAAACATAATACGTGCTAGCAGAAGTGGTTAGAATGCTACGTAAGGTGCATGGCCTTCACAGCAAGGAGCGCATGCATGGTATATAGGGAGACGACGTACCAGTTGAGCTAGCTCTGGTGCATCCACTTGTCGCGTTTACGTACTTGCATATTTATCTATCTCATCAGCTATCAGATCGATCAACATTAATTTGCTCCGAGAGAGAGGCTAGGATGGAACGAACATTTGCTAGCTATTTCTACTTTGGTTGCGACCACGATCTAGGAACACGACAAAACCGATGGTTTGGTACGGTCTTCTCGGTCGTACAACGACCCGCGAGCACCTCCCATGCTCGGCGTGCCGAAGAGCGAGTCTTCTATGCTTATTAGGAGACTCGATATTTTATGGTTACAAACTCTATATTTAGATGATCGTTGGAAATCTCAAGAAATTTATGCATAGTGTGAGAATTTTACTATTACAACCTACCTGCTTAGATGACCACTCGCCATGAAAATTGGACGGAAACCTCAAAATTTTGTGTTACGAAATCGGGCGAAAAATCATCAAGTCATTCATGCATTTGGGGAGAGTCGGTATTTTATGTTTACAATCTATCTACTTCATTGATGAAAATCATGCGAGAAAATCTCGAAAGTATTTGAGGTGTTAAATCCGATGAAAATCTTGAAAATGTTTTATGCATGTTAGAAAGAGTCTCATTTTTACGCTTAATTAGATGAGCATCCGTCGTGAAAAGGGGTGGAAATTAAAACCGCTGAAACACGTAGTTTTTCAAAAACTTTCACGTGGCTCGTCTATCCTCCCCAAACCACAACCACATGTCGCACCGACCATCACCATAATCAGGTGAACAATGCATCTTCACCGATGTTGGTGTGCCCCCTTCACTAACGCAAATGCTCTGGCCTTGCCTCCGGTATCGACATAATCCCGATCGACCCGGTTAAACTTTAAAGTAAATTTTTGGAGGCAAAGATATAATTTAGGAGACAAAGGTATACTTTTAAAGTGGGCATACAAATGTTTGGAAAATTTATTTTAAATAATTCATTCATCCATCACATTTGTTTGAATATGTTATAAAATAATTAAAAAAGGGGGGAAAACATGGCGGACAAGTCACTTGCTTAGCTATGTCTTTATCCGTGCCACATCATCTGGTGCCCGGCAAGACCCGTGTCATCCCCCGACCGTACACAATGAACTGGAGATGAGACCCGTCGACCCATCCTCCCCAAACCGCCACCACCGTCAGTTTGTCTTGATCCGCCTTTTGTTGTCGTCCCCGAGAGTGGGCGAGCAACACACATGGCCTATGCGTCGTCATTGCTTGTGTCGTCCTACCTCCCTCGCCCTTTGGTGAAGCCAAAGATGGCCACAAGGCTTTCTCGACCACCCCTCGAGGCTCGAGCACCCTAATGCTCGGCGTGCATATCTCACTCTGTAACGTCATCTCAAAAATGAAAAAGACTAGATTTATGAGTTTTTTCTTAGCCAATGAGATGACGAGATCGGGCCTCCCGCGGATCGTCCCAAACGAAATCTATCTCGGCGGTCTGCGCGCGCATGCTTTGAGCACAACTAAATTTCCGGAGGGAAAAACAAAATTCGGGCCGAAACAAAGGCCCAAATCACGCGCCTCCTTATCTCCTCCCTCACTCCGCCTGGGTCCCTCCTCTCCCTTCCCCTCACAGGTCACAGCGCCCCGATCTCCTCCGTCGCCGGCCGGTTCCGGGCTGCTCCGGCGAGCCCTTGCACTGCCGACCACAGCCCCGACACCACCTCCTCCTCCTCCACCGATTCCATGTCACGGAACTGTAGATTCGCGCCCCCCCACGACGAACCTAGCCGCCGCCGCCGCCTCCGACTCCTGATGCGACGCCTTCATCCGATGGCGCTCTTCTCTACCACCGGTGGCCGTGACATCTTCCCCGACCGCGGCTTCGCTGCTCACCGGCGCAGCTAGCCTGGAAGATAAAGTAAGCACCATTCTCTCTTCTCCCCTTCCTGCCTCATCGATGCGCATTCACAAAAATATTGCTTGCTGTGTTGATTTAGATCCCACGCATATTTCCCCCCTCTTGTACGTACTAATAAGCAGTTATTTCCCGACAAGAGTATGCTTACAACTGTACGGGCTGAAAAGTACGGATCAATTGGTGTTGTTCGTACCACCATGATTCCGATTTATACATGCTACTGTATGCCCCCGAAATCACAGATGTGCTCTACAACAAATTGCTGTGGGGAAGATTACGCACGTCTAATCCCATCACAGTCTCTATTGCTATAGTTGATGTGTGTGGGCTGCCTTCTTGGTTGGATCAATTTGTTTCCATGCACGTTTCATTTGAGAAGGCCTCCTAGCTATATGGTACTGATTCTTTTCTCAAGGTGTCATTAATGGGACTACTAGCTAGATGGTTTCCTGCAAGTTTTTTGATTCTATAAATCTCCTAGCGAACCGGTTATCTCAAGTTTCTATAAATTCTTATCTTGCAGAAGAAGGCTGCAGCTGATGGACTGAATGTCTGCACCTAGTGGCGCACCTCGCCGGCATGTGGCAACCACAACGGCATGCTTGCCGGCGCCAACGACGTGTCGTCCGCCTCCATCCTGGGCCTCCCCGCTGCCCAGACCAGCAGGCGAGCGACGTCTGAGCACTCCTGCCATGACCTAGGTGACGACGAATGGCTACTGCTGCTCCCTGTCTGCTTCGAGTAGGGCTCTGCCATAGAGAGGTCAAACCTTTAGTTCAAGGACCATTTCAAGTGTTCTTGTTTTGTGTGTTATGATATGCCATTTTAGTTATTCTATGAATTACCAGATATACTTTGCACATTGAAAGAAAGATGTTCGTGAACGATGCATCCGAATTTTGCAAAAACATTTAATAGATCAGAGCCTTGTTTGGAGTAGATGATCATGTCCTCATCCAACCTAGGTGTGGTTTTGTGTCTGAGCAAATGTAATTCATTAAACCTGCAGCTTATTGAAAGCGAACAGCACTAGATAGTTATTAAACTATAATTTGTCACCGCTTCACGTCCATCGAAAATATTTAGATGAATAGAGAATTTAAATACTCCCTCCGTCTTAAAATAATTGTTATTGAGATGGATGTATCTAGATGTATTCATGTCTAGATACATCCATTTCAACGACAATTATTTTGAGACGGAGGGAGTAGCTACATGAACATTTGGATTCCTGTTCCGATTCTCTCGTATGCGACCTGATTCGACCCGCATCTCTGGCACAATGATATTGTTGGTTTTAGTTACACCAAACAATAATTCCACTGTTTGTTTGTCTAATGGGAGATTAATCTGAAGTTTTTGTCTGAAAAAAAGTACTCGTCATGCAGAATTTCTTCTGAGATGTCTTCTATAAACTCGATGGATTTTCTCTTGCGCTGGGTGGATGGTGAAATTTATTTGTTTTTGCTGTTGAGCCTGGTTATGTTACCTGCAGCTGTTCATCTCTAATTACATCCAAGATAGCCTCCGCCGCATCCGTCTCCTGGTGCGACGCCTTCCCCGATGGTGATCTTCTTCCACCGGTGGCTGCGACATCATTCCTGACCGCGGCCTCGCAGCTCACCGGCGCAGCTAGCCTGGAAGATAATGTAGGCACCATTCTCTCTTCTCCCCCTCGCCCCTCACCTTCTTGCCTCATTGGATGTGCATTCACAAAAATCTTTTCTAAGGTCACCTTGCTTGTTGTGTGGATTTAGATCCTACGCATATTTCCCATCTTGTACTAATAAGCAGTTATTCTCGATATGTATGTGGAATTCTCACATCCTGTACCAACAAGAATTCTTTTTTATTTACCGCACAAGAGTATGCTTACAACACTGTACGAGTCGAAAAGTACGGATTGGTGTTGTATGTACCATGGTTTAGTTATATACATACATATCTACTACTGTATGCCTGGAAATCATCACGTACTATGTTGTGTGCAGGATTTCTCACGTCTAGTCCATCACAGTCTATATTGCTATTTCTTACATAAGTGTGTGGACTGCCTTCTTTGTTGGATTGGTTTGTCTCCATGCATCTTCCAGTCGAGTAGGCGTGCTACATGGTACTGATTCTATCTCAAGGTGTAATTACTGAGACTACTAGATCGCTACATGGTTTCTGTAATTTCCTGCAAGTTAGTGATTTTATGAATTTCCTAGCGAACCGGATATCTGAAGTTTCTATAAATTCTTATCTTGCGGAAGAAGGGTGCAGATGATGGAGTGAATGTCTGCACCTAGTTGGGCACCTCGCCGGCATGCTTGCTGGCGCCGACGACACGTCGTAAGCCCTCCAGCCTGTACGGACCAGCAACCGAGAGGCGTCTGAGCACTCCCGCCCTGACCTAGGTTACGATGAAAGTCTGCTGATGTTGCTCCCTGTCTGTTTCGACTAGGGCTCTGCCATAGAGAGGTCAAACCTTCAGTTCAAGAACATTTCAAGTGTGCTTGTGTTGTTGCTTGTTATGATATGCCATCATGTTCATCTATTAATTACAAGATCTAGGTCACACATTCAAAGCACCTGTTCGTAAGAGATGCATCAGAATTTTGCAAAACACTTAATAGATCAGAGCCTTGTTTGGAGTACATGATCATGTCCTCATCCAACCTATGTTTGGTTTTCAGTCTGAGCACATGTAATTCATTAAAACCTACAGTTTATTGAAAGTGAACAACACTAGGTAGTTATTAAACTATAATTTGTGACCAAGGATTCATGGTAACCTTTTGGCACTTATCTTGCGTCCAAAACTCGAATCAACTAAGTATATTTTAGTCTCCTACTCTCTAGTGGTAATCATGTGGTCGTCACTCCACGTTTGTGGTGTGTGTCAAGGCTTCCCTCCTATTGCGAATCATTACTAGGTTTATCATTTGTTTCTGTGCTCTTACATGTTTAGAGTTTTGTTGCCATGTCCTTTTCCTTCTATTTCCCATTACTTTATTGCCTAGAGAAGTATACTTGTTGTGGTCAATAATGTATGGGTTTCTGGCATCCATCCCCTTCCCCCACTGAACTATGTGGCAGTTGGCTGAGCCAATGTTTTAACATTTTCATACTTCATATTTATGTTTTTAATTTCCAGTATAATAAAAAATTCTCGAGTGACTTATTTTATGGTGTTGCGGATGATTTTATTTTATGGTCATAGGAATCGATATCGAGCTGTGTTAATGTTTTGATAATGATCCCCATCTCCCGCTGCATAGACCTCCTCCTGCACGGCCAAGGACGGCCGTCCTACCCCATGGATGTGACCTCCATGCACCGTTTCTCAAGTTCGAGTTGCTCGCCCCCAAGGCCCACTGCGCCAGCTGCTGTTCTAGACCTCGTCGACATCGTGACCCAAAAGAAAGTTTTTTTCCGGCCGTGCTACAATCAGTCTTGCTTTGATTCTCAGCATTAGGACTCGGTTATAGTCCTCTCCTCATTAATTTTGATCAGATGCACACCTCTGTGTAGCAGCAGCCACGGCTTACTTAGATAGACACATAACGATGCATCATGTTGGGTATTCCCTAATTAGACGTAGCGGCAGATCCGTCAAAAATATTTAGATGGATGGAGAATTATAATGGGTACATGAACATTTGTGTTTCTGTTCTAGTTCTCTCGTGTGGACATAATTCAACCCGCATCTCTGGCACAATGATAATGTTTGCTTTAGTTACACCAAAACATAATTCAAATGCTTGTTTGTGTATCGGCAAATGGGAGATTAATCAGAAGTTTTTATCTACACAAAAATACTTGTCATGCAGAATTTCAGTGATGGATTATATAAACTCTGATGGATTTTCTCTTGCACTAGGTTGATGGTGCAATTTATTTGTTTTTGTTGTTGATCATGGTTATGTTACCTGCAGGTGTTCATATCTGACGACTCTCAGGCCGCTCGCTCCTTTCCTGTCGTTTTCATGTCTACGTGGCAGCATGTGATGATGCTAGAGGCTCCCCCTGAATGAGCAAGACCTTGAAAATAATGCTGGTGCCACCAGGAAGGTCGGATCCTTGCAATGTATTTTGCTCGCAACCCATAGTTAGCGGTCCTGTCTATTGCCTGCATTGAACCGAAATGCAATGTGCAGGGCGCTCATCAAAGCTCAGTTTCTGTGTCTGCGCCGCCATCCGGGGCAAGCAGAGGCGCCTTCCATGGCATATAGTTGCTCGAGCTGGGCGAAAGGTGCAGGCTGCACTTTCCATCGCCAGGGAATGTACTTTATCTATTTCCAACTATGATTTGGAGTGTTCTTGTAAAGAAATTCTTCAACCTCACAATGCAACATGCTTTTAGTGTTTCGCAAAATATATATCATGTTCAAGATCATGAATTCCATGATTTCTTATCTCCAATTAAGCATGATCTATTTTTTGACATGAACTTCTGGTTGTATGATTTAGTAGTGATTGATGTTGTGAAGGACACTACTTAGGCTTATTATAGGCGAGCAATCGGCTTTAGTTATGGGTGACTCTTGGCTTTCATGTTGAGCATGTACACTAGGCGTATGTGATCTGTGGTTGTTATTGGTATTATCATAATTCTCCTTGTTCTTGGATAGTAGTTCTCCGTAATATCTAGTCTTCTCTCGTTTTTTTTATGCTATGGTTTAGCTAGTAATTGACCAATTTCCACATGGATGTTTAATTCTAGCTATTCGTCAATTAGGTTGTTCTAGTTTATCCTATCTAGAGCAGTCTTAGTTTGAAAATAGCTATGTTATCTAGTTCCTCTATGGTACCTGAAATGGCTTTAGCCATGGCTAGGTTAAATAGGATCTGGCATTGTCTTCATTTTTGCTAGCTTCTTTGGTTTTGCTACACATGTTCCTCATTATTGATAATGAAAATTTAATTTTGTGCAGTCTTTGTTCAGCGCAAGCGGTACTAGCGTCACTGCCTCGCTGCCCGGGTTCATCGGCAACAACTCTGTCGCTGGCACCAAGGACTCTGCTGATGTCGCTCGGGAGGATGCCCTTGTCCTGGTTCTCGATGGTGGGCGACAAGTCCTAGAGCAGGTGTGCCTTTCAAGAGATTGTCGACATCGTCACTGAAAGGTCAAACTTTTCTATTTGGTCATGCTCAAGTCGATTCTCATGCTATCCATTAGTGTTCTGCTGTTGTTTTGTGTCATTCTATTTGAGGAATCTGAGCACTAGTTGGTGCTACTCGTTGGTGGTAATTTTAATTTCTAGATTATATTTAAACAACACTATTTCTGTCTTGAGTAGTAATTTGTCAAAAATTGAGTTAAAACATTGTTTGGATTATATTTATAAGCTACTTCCACTAGTAGGATTAGTGAATTGTCTTGATGGACCATAAGGTTGTCCCTGTTAATTCACACTTCGGTATCCATTAACACAATAATTATAAAGAAATTTGGTTGTAATATGTGTATTGTTCAAAATTCTATTCATCTTAACATGTTTTGTGTTCATTAGTGATTTTTATTTTGTTTGCCATGTAAAAGCAATTGACAAGTGCTTCTGATTTATACTACCTCTGTCCCGTTTTAGTTGTCGTGTGTTGTGTACATGATTTATACATTGTAGTTTTGTGTCTACGACATGTTAAACGGGACCAAGGTAGTATATTTTATCTCTAGTCGGTATCATCGGGTACTCCCTCCGTTCAACTTTACTAATACGAAGAAAGGCTAAGAAGGGGATAATATATGGAATAGATGGATTAAATTACCCTCTACAGTAGACAGGTCACTTGCTGTTGTGAGAAAAAGCATACAGCTCTAGCCATTAATGCCTTGCATCCATTGGATTAAGTTGCCTAGCTTCCACCCCATGCAACGGAATGCTTTTACTATTTTGAGGATAGGAAATCAACTAGCAAAACATCTAGAACACAGAGGATAGGTGAACGGAGGGAGTAGTTTTGAAATGTTATTTTGTCCTGATCTTGAAGTTGTTGTCATGCTTATCAACTTCTAGTATTTGTTACGGATCCTTTTTCCAATGATTTTAAAGAAATATGGATTGATACCATGTGTTGGCTCATCACCTTTCAGCTCCTTATCAGTTACTGGAGACACGCAATATGACTAGATTATGAAAGAAGGTGTTCATGTGCATCTTCATTGTACCAGTTGGTGTTCAGTCCACCTCCATTTCACATCAATTCGGGGATCGCGGATGATATATTGGTTAAGTTTCTTTTGGATTCTTGAATTTGTGGTGCAAACTGGTGGTGGTGGGTGAGTGCTCAACCGCAATGATGAGGACTTATCTGCCTGTATGCCTTCCCAGCTTATCACATCTGGTTTCCGACCCCCATCATCTCACTTTAGTTTCAGTTTAGGTTTGTGTTTTTCCTATATGTAGGGGGTTATTGAGTTCCTTAGTAATTATTGACAAATAAAGTATGTGAGTTAAGCCGTATTATGTTCATGAACTACTCTTCTGGTCATACAGACCTAAAGCAGAACTGAAACTGAACATTTCCTCTTGTGTATCTTATAGTGTTGGCAGGCAACTTGGGCTGCTACTACTCGGTGTATTTGGTTGGTGGTGACACATCACGACGTCCAACAAACTGCAGCCCTCACTGATGCCGCCGTACTCGAATCATTGGCTAGCGTATCCGGCGCGGTAGAAGGCTCCAGCTCTTCCATCTAGTCATCCTCCTCGCTCCCCATCTCCAGGCCGTCACCCTCTTGTGTGACTGCAGCAGCTGCAAATGCAAGTTAGTGTGGGGGACATAGAGGTTGAGTTGTGAGGCTTATAGTTGGATGAGTGGGTGACGGTCACATACAGTGGAGCTCTTGCCGGCATTGACGACCAGCTCCCTCCTACTCGAGAGTCTGTGCTGCCCAGACAGAGCTGAGAGGCGTCCGAGCACCCATGCCCCGACCTAGCTCACGACGCTAGTCTATTGATGCATTTCATTATCTACTTGGTGACGGATAGGTATAAAGTCTCTTGTTCTATGTCAGCCAAACATTGAGAGAAATACACATTCTATCTGATTTCCTGGGAGGGTTCTCATGCTTGCTACTTGTCGATGACCTGTGGATGGATGTTGCTATCTGCTTCTAGGGACGAATACGCTCGGCGGCACCTACGGCCATGGTCGAGGTATCCAACCCTGCTGGTTTGAAGCTCTTTATGTTGTTGCCAAATGCGATGAATAGGGTAGTGTTATGAATATCCTGTTTCCCGATCCATATTTGAATACGTGTAGTTTGTCTTCACAACACCCTTGTCCTGAATTATTTACTACACTTCTAGTGGCTGCCTTGTATATATGCCATTTTCAGCTATGAAATTGATACTTTGTCCACCTAGTGCGATCCCACGCAAGTTTAATCAGAGCTTTTTATCCAATTATATATGAACCATAAAGAGTAGAAAACTTATCACCATTCTATACTAATCACAAAACGTGGACTGCAATATTTATTGATCCTTTACTCTTTAGTGTGATGCTTTCTCATATTTCACTTCGTATAAGATATGTAAGCGGTGTCCACTGGATCTTCTTTGTATGTTATACTTGTAACATTGGTTCCATTTTTTGTTTTCTTCATTAATCATTTGGTTGTGTTTTCGCAGGTTGGTGAGCCTTAGACAGCGCCTCTCATAGCTGATGCTTGTGTCTTCCCTAAGCTGATGCTGCAGACGAGGGCTCTGTCTCTACACCAACGATGACACAAAAAGGTCATTTTCTCCCCTCCTAATGTTGTCTAGTTTGACAATATTTTCCGACTCTGTATTTCTCTACTTGCCAGATCATTTTCAACTGACTGCGCATCATCTACATTGCCAGATGCCAAATGATGCGGAGAGCTCCTGCCGCCACCGTGATGCCTCCCACCTCAGCAACCGCTGGTGGTGTCGACACCGATATCTGCGCTACCTCAACCCAAAG